>BPLR01018761.1:0-46792 GCA_021605095.1 Caerostris extrusa
GTTACAACATTCCTTGCTATCTCTTTTCTAATTCCAGTCATGGATCCACTTGAATCCACAAGAATAACGATATCTTTGGCTGAAGCAGCAGCTTGAACATACCTAAAATGGTACATTAAACAATTATAACAATATAAAAATTATCCTAATATTTATATGATACATATTTTAATATTTATTTAAAATAATTTTTTTTTGCCAATCAATATCTACAAATATCTAATTTTGTTAAAAATAAATCTTCAGCGTAAAAAGGAATTAAAAAAAAAAACACACACACACACATACCAATTGCTTGCTTTAAAGTTGCAAATGCTGGAATCAATCATAAAATACATTTATCTCTCATAGATAAGGTACATTTTCATTAAAAGGATTCATCAATTTTCTTACATAACATGAATAATTATAAACAACAAGTAATTTAAAAGTATAACTGAAAAACTTTCATAAATTATCTTAAAGTTTTATTTCTTATTACTATAGCCACAGTTGATTTATTATTTTTCACTTCTTTGAAAATTTGTCAATTACATACTAATACAAAAATTCAAGATTTTTTGAAAACAATTCTGAAGAACTTTTTGAAATATAAAATTTCAGGCATCAATATAAACCTACTAATATTTTAAATAATTAAGTTGGTAAAATGTGAAATTAACAAATTTATAACATTTAAAAATCTTTTTTAACATATAGTAATGAAATGAAATTCTGCATGATCTTTATTGGCAAATAAACAAGAAAAAGTACATGTAATGATAAAGGAAAATTATACAGCTTTCAGGACATAGTCTTTGTAATATAATTTCTCAATCTACATTAAAGTGCTGATTTGGTTATTCATTTTGAACAATTGCAAATTAGTAATTTGCACTTAAATTTGGTGATATTTGCAAATTAGTATTAATGACCAAAAATAATAAAATAAAAGATTCAAAATCTATTTTTATAACAATAAGGAGGGATCTAATAAATTGCTGCAAAAATAAATGAGTAGAGTTCATAAATATGAATTTAAGGAAAGAACGTGAGTTATCCAAAATATTATATACAAAGGGCTGTTATATTTTGAAATATGTGAATTTAATAACATGTTTTTATACTTATTTAAAAATAATTTGAAATTAGAATAATTCTAAATTCTTAAATTTACAAACACAGTAGTAAAACTACTTGTGCATTCAAAGAATTATAGACAAATGAATTATTAATTTAAAAAGAAAATAAGTAATGGATGATGAAACCAATATATTTTCTGCAAATCTTATTTTAACTTTCTTCTCAATTTTAAAAGTCTATATATGCAGGTATTTTACATAAAAAGAATGAAAATTTACCATGAGCGTGTGCGGCAATCATACAAATCAGGCTTGTCCCTGCCTTCTTTTGTCCAAGAAGTAGCTATAAAAATTTAATGATAATAAAATTATATTAATTTTTTTATCATATTAACATTGAATATTTTAAATATTTGAACTATAAATTACTTATACTAATATGCTCTAATAATGTAGCAGACAAATTTGATATGCAATTAAGAATTATTATAACTTTTAAAACATTCTCTTATTAGCAGCTATAAATATATGATAAAATAATGACTTGTATAATTACCAGGGAAAGTCCTTAAAAATCCAGTGCTGCTTCCAAAATATTGCCAGTTTAAAGATGGATCAACAGCAAGATTATTTATAAAAATTAATGTCAGATATTCAGACCACTTTATTGAATTTAATACTTTTGGATCTGAAAAAAAAAATTAAGAATGCTAAATTTAAAAAAGTGGGGAACAACCTACATATATATATATATATTTATAAATTGATAGAAAAATATGATATAACATTGTAATAATTAAATTATTAAAAATTCTGCATATTAACATGCATTAACTTTAAGTATAATTTATATTATAATTCAGTTATACTTAATGTTTTTAACTTACTATTTTTATAAGGAAATAAAAATAAATTTATATTTTCAGTATTAAAAAAATGATTTTTCAACTTCAGTCAATATATTTTCTAATTATTATTCCTTTTTTTTTCATGTTAAATAAAATATTAGATGTTACCTTCATCGTAGACATTTGTGGGTACATGAACAGAACTACGATTGAAATTGACAGGAGCATTGGCAAAGTTGCAATGAGGTCTTAGTTCTAGTTCCCTGACACTTTTGTGAGGCTTGGATTCAAGAATGACATCATTGCTATCAACTTTATAAGCATTTTTTTCTTTTCCATCATCAATTTTTGAGTAATAATATTCGAACTAGAAAATGTATTGAAAAATAAGTCACTTTACTTAAATTAAAATAAATAAATTGAACAATACTATCAGGGATAAATAATTAAGAGCTAAGATAATATTTTATATTAAAAAGCTACTTAAATTAATACATCAAAAATAGATTGAGTTCAAAAATTTGTTAGTGCAGCTATTATAAATTATCTATAATAGTGTTAGTCAACTTTTTTTGTACTTGAGATTGTCTTTTAACATTAAATTGTTGTTAAATGGAGAAATCTTACTGACCCAATTAAAACTTTAATTTTTAAATTATATTTCCTTAAATATTTTTTTCCATCTCTAAGAAATACGCAGATGACATTAAATTTAAATCTCATTTTGAAAAAAATGTTATTGTAAACTGTCTTTATTTATTTTAAAATATAAAATCTACAGCATGATATACTGAAAGTCCTAAATTTTTTTACCTTTTAATATGGCAACTTTTCTCCCTCCAAAAAATGCTATTTATTATTTTCTTTCAATATGTTTATTATTGTTGTTTCTATTATTATGTTTTTTAGCACAAGCATGATATTTTTTTCATTAAGAAGTTTATTTATAGTGGTACAATCTATTTCATATTATATCATTCCAAGTTTCATTTGCAATGACATTACATTTGTTTGATCCATGTAATAAATATAAGCATGGTGTGGCTTTTCTCCTGTTACCCGAAACTGAAAAATAGTCCCTAGGGCTTTCCATTGGAAGGAAAGAGAGTGCTCCTGAGTGCTGCAAATTATTCTTATCACATCATTAACATTATTTTAATACACAACATTTACAAAGCATGCATACTAAGGGAATTTTTTTTTTTCCTGTAGCCAGGACAACGAAGTATGGGGTTATCACATTTATATACATCTCCACAACCAAATTACAATCAGTGGCACCTATTGAGAGAAGACGATTTTCATTTCCTTCAAAAGTCTCCTTAATATAAAAATATTTTTATATATACATAAATTTATTATTCCAACCCAAAGTACATAATAATTAAAGTATAAAATGTACTAATAAGTAGAAAACTGAAATAAAGAATGAATAATACTTCATTTTTCAGTTCAATAAATGATAATTCTCCAAAACAAACATTTTTAGAATATGTGCAGTTAAAATTTTAATACAAAAAAAATTGTGCATTCAATATTTTAAGTTTGAGGGTGCGCAGAAGATCTACCTCCCGTGGTGCACCTGGTAACCCTTTTTAGTGGCTAAAAGATCTGCAACTTGGTATTATTGGTAGATTAATGAACTCTGTTTCAGCATGTTTTGTTGTATTTATTGTTGTTGTATGATTTTTTTCGTTATTCATTTTTTTGCTGTAACTGTTCATAATCTGCCATTGGAAATAATAATAATAAAAAAAAAATTTAAGTCCTTAATCTTCTTCTTCATTGGCACAATAGCCTCATGCCAAGGCCATCTGTCTACTGGCAAATTTCGAGACAGGAGATGTTTTCTTTTACGGAGCAGGGTTGTCAGCTCTACAGTCAAATTAGACAGGGACCTATGATTTAAAGTGGATTCTGAACCACTACAAACACCCATGGCATTGCTGGGATGTTTATGCTGATAGAACCTGAAACCTGTGGCACTGAGTGCCAAGTCTTTAAAATATATGATTATTTTTTCATTACTTTAACTATGATAATTACTTTTGGTATGACATATAAAAAAAAATTATAAAATCGTAAGAATTTCTACAAAATTGATTCAGATTAGTATAATTAAAGAACAGAATTAAAAGAATTACTATGCATAAATCATTAATTACACTTTAAACTTACTTTGGTGCTTTTGTCATGTTGAGGGCCAGTTGCTGCATATTCAGCAGCTTCTCTTATTCTCTGTTAAATAAAATAAATTGGAATGTCTTAAAGATATAAAATGAACACATTTCACAAATTCTGATTATAATTAATAACAATTAATATATATATTATATATCACATTTACAAAACAAGTTTATAAAAATTATATTATCATATAAAATAAAATCATATTTTCAAAAAACATAATACAAAGGTTTTCAAATTTACTATAGAAGAGATATATTTTAAAATTAAATAAAATAAGATAAACTTATCTCAACCATAATTGATTACTACAATAAAAACTGACTTGCCTTTGGATTATAAATTACTCCGCATAGACAAGAAACAAGCATATAAAAAGTTGTGAAGTTAAGACAAAGTTTACATGTATAAATAATCCAATCACAGATAGCATGTAAGGGTAAACATCTAGTTTCAAGATGGAAACAGATAGATCACAAGTTGGGGTGCTTGTCGGATATATACAGCACAAAGCTGCTTTGGAAGTAAAAAGTACAATAGTTTGTATGGAATTATTACAATTAGCTTTTCTTTTAATATTATGCCATCTAAAATTTTTATTAAATTTCTTTTTTTTTCTTTACAATTAAAATCCTTGCTAAATAATATTTTTTTTCTTTACGCCGACACTCTTTCTGAATCTGTTCAACTAGGCAGTTTCCCAATTTTCCACATTATCGGTGGTCGGACTGTACTATAATTTTTATGATAATATACAGGGTAACTTTTGGCCTAGAAAAATAAAAGATTGTGTATAATTCTTAGTAGCATATAATCTATAGGTGATTTGTAACTGCTCTTTGACATATTTTATACAAATCAAGTCTTGCTTTATATTCATAAAAGTTGTATAGTAAGTCCTGTGCCCCACTAATGTTTTTGACATGCCAAGTATATCAATTAGTAGATAAAAAATTATTAAGCAAAATTTTGTAAATTTATTACTTTAAAACAATTTTGCTCTTCGCTATCGATATTTTGCTCTATCATTTAGAATAAATTTATTTTAAAACCAATAATGCATGATGAAAAAATTATTGTTACTCATAAAATTTTTGGATACAAACAATTAAGTTCCACAAAAAATCTTTCAGCTGTTTCTTAAATTATTCATAGTATACTAGACTGAATATATCCATGACCTTTAAAAACATCTTTTAATCAGTTTGGTTTAGGCAAATAATTTGTAACAAATTTTGAGTTTATTTTCCTCCATTTTTCAGGCATTTCAGATATTAGCTGCTGTTTTAGGTGAACATAACAATTCTGAATTCTATTTTCAAATTCTGGTTGTATATATTCTATAACGTTGAATTTTGATGAATGAGGATGCATTTTAATGATTTCTTTACCACTGCAATATAACTGCAGTAGAACATTCAAAGCAATATGCTTAGGACTGTTATTCTGATACAACTCTTTAACCAAAATTTTAGATGAAATATTTTAAATTTTAGCTTAATACATCAATATATATTTACTGAGCAATAAAATGATCAAAAAATTCAAGCTTATCTATGATGGCAAGCACCTTCAAGTCATAATCTGCCCATTGTATGATTACTAGCTCCAAAGCTTACTAGTACCACTAGCTCCAAATGTATTATATTTGCATTATTAACAAATATAATATTTTTTAAAATTTCATGTTTTTGATACATGAAATTCAAAATTTCAATTCTTTACACAAATGAAGAACTTCTTCCTTGTCACTGAGCTATTATGCTTAGCTGGTCAAATAATTCTTAAAACAGTTTTTGAGTTTACACATATCTATAACATTCTTGCCATTTAGTTTAAAATTTTTTACTCTCAATTTAGCATTAATTTTTTGAATGATAATTTGTTTCATTCTGCAAAACAATTTTAATAATTTCAACTTCTTAATAGCTACCATACTTTTCATAACATTTTATAATAGGAAAACATTTGAACACTTAAACAGTTTTGATTAATTTTTTAATAGTATAAGTTTTTCTAAGTGAAACTTATTAATTTTCAAATTTCCAATGATGCATGCTTGACTGATCTTGTCATGAAGGTATTTTAATTATATAAACAAATATTAGATAAAACAATTGAATCTTCTAGACAGGCAATTTTAATTAATATGTAAAGCTGCATTTGAAAAAAATATTTTTTACGATTGAAAACTACTACAAAGCAAACAAGTTTAATGTCTTATGAAAAACCTTTTGTGAGATTTATTTAGGCTTAAAGATAGTCTTTTTTTGATTTCAAAACCAGCAAATTGTTATATCATATAAACTCTACTTTATGAGTTTTAACAAAGTTTTTTTCATATAGAAATCTAACAATTTTTATAATTTTAATATTAATGAAGTACATATATGAAATTCAAGATTTGCATTTAAAATCAAATATTTCTATTATAAAAATATTGAGTTTAGTTAGATGCATTTACAATACAGTGCAAATTAATCATGCATATAAATACATATTCAGATATGATATATTGTGATTGAAAAGACAACAACAGTCTTTAAATGTAAAAACTTACATCCACTGCTAATTTTTTCCATGATAGAACTGTTTTACATCAGTTCTCATCTCTTCTATCATTTGTGTTGCATCAACCCATTCCACTGTAGCTCCTAGCTTTAGAAAATTCTACGAAGAGAAAAGCAATTACAGAAAAAATAAGAATAGAAAATTTAAAAATTAATGATGATTTCTTATAAAATATAAAAATACAAACATGAGATATACATAATTTTTTCTACATCAATCAATTAAATAACATCTTTTAGTATTGAAATAGAAAATTCACTGTCGTATCTAGATATAGCTTACTATATTGCACTCACAAAATAGAAAATACTACATTTTTAGAGGTCTTTTAAGGAATAATAAGTTCATATTTCTGTAACACATGATGCAAAAATATTTCAAAATATAATAGATGCATAGGATGATTTTTTTTAAAGCCAGATTTAGATCTCTGTAATTCAAAACCCATATAAACTTTTTTTCACCAACCCTTTTACCTAATAATTATGACAAGAGAAAGAGTATTTATCTTTTTTATTTTTACCTTTAATATTTTGCTTTTCCAAGTATAAAGACTTATTTTACTTTTTTTTTTTAGCGGTTATTTTAATTTATACAATAGAAATCTCACTTATAAGGTATGTCCAGGTAATGATAATATGTCCCTTCTATTTCTTAATAATTTTAATGATCCAATGTATTTCTAGTGAGAAGGAGATAGCAAGATGATATTTTCTATACACACATAGGAAGCATTACAAGTTCCTCTTCTAGTCACATGAATGTTATATAATTAGAAGTTTACTGTAATACATTTTGTTTAAGATGTTTTCATTTATTTTTCTGTATATTTATGAATTGAAACATTACCTAACCAACATAATTATATTTAAATACCAATATTTAATTTCAATAAAGTCATGTTTCGATTATAAAACACATATTTAATAATTCTTCTTTTTAAAAAAACAAATAATATGAATGGATTCAATTAAAACATTTTTGGGCAAAATTACATAATTTTAAATAAAGTCCATTACAAGAAAATATTTAGTGATGCTATATCTGATATATACGTGGATATAAAATTGTAAATAATTGAAATAAATCTTTACATTAAAAAAAATTTAACGTAGTATGCTGATATGATACTGAACTTCATGTACTCATCCTATATATTATAACTTAATAAATCAATTAAAATAATTGTATAGAGAATAAAAATACGGACTTACAGAATAAATATTTCAAAATCACTTTTAGAACTACTTTTCATTTGAGCTACTAATGAATTTAAAAGTGTACTTGACTTTGAGACTTAACTCGCTTGTCTGCTGTTTTATCCAGTTGTGGTTTGATAAGGAATAACTTATGATTTTATAAAATATAAATAAATAAATAAAATACATTGAAAGAAGGAAGGGAACGAAGTTTCTTTTTCCACTAATAAATATAATCTTTAAAAAATACACACGAAACATATTTGTATTCAGCGCTATTTAAAATAACAATGCTTGAAACCGAAACTACTGAAGTCAGTTCATTTCAATTAAATATAAGTTTTTAATATCAAATTGACAACGAATGAAACAAAACACAAGAAAGATTCAAAATTTCATATTAAATACATATAATAAATAAATATTTATACGAATAATAAATAAATATCTATTATTCGGGATACAGCAAATATACTTTTTTTTTTTTTAATTTTTACAGCCTAATGTATTGCTTACATTATTTTATTTTATTTTATAAAATACTTTTTGTCTGGTTATACCACAAGTTGAAAAAAAAAATTGTAATGAAAAGAGCAATTCAGCCCATATCGATCACCTGGTCTTCTTCTTATTGTAGATTATTACGGAGATCCTTCGCGCGTAGTGGCCACTAGCTCCTTCATTGTAAAATGTTGAAACATAGCGGTGGTCTCATGCCCTTTGAGTTAATAAGCAAAATAGATAATTACATGCCCTTTTTTTAAAAAAAGATCACCTGGTCTTTGTATAATTTTTCAAAAGTTTCTCAATCGTACCATTCTTCTTCTTCTCAGATACTACAGAGTCAGTAGGAAGGGACTACTACTACATTACTCTGTCAGCTTCTTCCAGCCAGGCCCATCTGAAGCTAGTATCCAAGATAATATCTTTCCGTTTTTTTTTTTTTACTGAGATCTCAAAACATAAGAATTTCCTTTTACGGGGTAGGGTTATTATCCTTACGCTTTTCCCCCTCTACTGTCATTTGTTGTTCGCGAATGCTAATTAGACCGGTTTCTACGGTTTAAAGTGAATCTCAAACCACTACAAACATTCATGGCACCTTTGTGATTTGAACCGAAACTTGTGGTACCGAGCTAGTCATTCGGTCATCAGAACCCAATTGTACCATTAGAAAGAGAAAAATTCAAACTAAAAAATCTGCATATCAATACACTTATTTATCCAAATATTTTATCGTATTTGAGTGGTTGGCGCTCGGCACCACAGGCCTCGGGTTCGAATCCCGGTTGTGCCATGGATGTTTGTAGTGGTTCTGAATCCCCTTTAAGCCGTAAGTCCCGGTCTCCTATGACAGTGGAGCGTCACAGAATCCAATCAGACTTCTCTCCCACATCACCCCCAAACTGTGAAACTACAGCAGAAGGAGATTGTGATTTTTATATCAAAGTTACAGAATTACATCTGTGATAAATATTCATTATAGTTCAAGGCATTTCATACTCAAACTACTTCTATTCAAGAAAAAAGGATAAAACGTACAATTATGAACAATGCTTGAAAAAGGTTTACGACATGTGTAATTAAAAATAGGCGAAATTTATTTTTATAATTTCGCCTCTTTTTAATTACATGTCGTAAACCTTTTTTACAAATAAAACTGCTTTCTGACAACGACTGCAACAAAATTACTGATTTTTAAAAAGTTTCGTTGTCGTCGTCTTACCTTGTCACAGGTGCAATAAAATCACTATGAAAAATTAAATAGTCATGATATTGATTTTCGATACTACTTTTGTAACAGCCGAGATATATATATATATATATATATATATCTCGGCTGACCGATATACAGTTTGTTTTTAAAAAATTTAAGAAGAATAATTTAATAATTTAATGTAAGAACAAAACGCATCACAGTAATCTTAAAAAAAATAAATAATAATAATAATAAAACTGCAGAATTTCAAACGATTTTCTTTTCTTGAAAAATCTCGTTTTTCACTTTGAAATAAAATCGTCTTTCTTTCACCAAACGATCTTTTTAGAACAATTTTTACTTTATTTAATTATTAGCTTGCGATAGAAATTTGAATAAACATTAAATATAAAAAGATCGTGATACAAATTAAAAATATTATATATCAGAAAAGCTCGTGAAAGAAATGAAAAATAATAATAATAATAATAATAATAAACCAATAAGAAAAATTGAAGGCGGTCAAGAAAAACGAAAAACTTATCAAGGAAAGCAATTTCACAAATGACATTGAATTGTTTTGCAAGCGAATTTTTTTTGTAGTTCTTTTGATTTTATTTAATCTAATTTGTATTAGATATCTTTTAACGCTGTAAAATTTAAAACAACTTCGCGGATTGTGTGTGCGTAACAGGAAAGGCTTCTTCAGAATTGAGCGATATGTGAAGGCAAGTTATTCTGTGTTTAATTGTTTTATAATCTATGTTTTCAATCTTTAAATGGAATAAATTATATTCATATGGATTGAATATTTATATTTATTAAATTGATAGATATTTAAAATTGATTGTTATCTGCCAATAACTAAGCTTTTTTGCTAAGCGTTTATGGCATTAACTCTTAATGTATATAAAATTGTGTTTATTATATCACAAGGAAATTTCATTCCAATATATTTGTCGCGTCAATGTGGGTGTCAATATGTATTTATAAATATTTTTGTAATTATTATATTATTCTTGTGTTGTGGTAGTATATTTTATGTGTGCCCGTTGGAAGGGTGTACTGCATGGTTACTAGCCCTTATCGGATGCGATTCTTATCTGTGCAAAGGGATGGCCATAGTCTCAGTTGTGATATCTTTGTGCGGTGTTTTAATTGGTGGCCCTTCAAAGTGTCAAATGGTCAAGAGCGAAATTTATCAAGATAACTAAGACTTGTGAAGTAATCTGTGCTCAGTATTTATTGATGGAGTGTCTCTGAGTATTTATTGATGGAGTGTCACAGATTGCTTTTATGACGGATATGTTGACAGGCGTGTGTTTTGGGAAAAATGTACAAAAAAGGACTTGCCGTTTGGTTTGTCGCTCTATGGTCATCTTGTGTACACTTTAGGCTAAACAGACTGGGACCTACAGTTTAAAGTGGATTCCGAACCACTCCAAACATTCCTTGGCACCACCGCGACTCGAACCCGAAACCTTTTATATCGAGCTCACAGCCACTAGCCACTCGGCCATTTAGGCCCATAGGACTTGACGTTTCTTCGACTTGTTAAGTGTCGGCATTCACCCCCTCAATGAAAAGGCCTATAGGCCCAGGGGCGGATTTTATGAGGAAAATCCGGCGAATAAGAGTGGAGGGCGTGTGGCCTGAAAAGACACAAAAAAAAGGTGTTGGTGACATCGACAGGAGAATCGAGGGGAGGACAAAAGTAAAATTAGCATAGCGGGTATGACAATGAATTATCAACTTACTTGGTTGACTACTACTTGGCTATCACCAACCCTATGGGGGTGGAATCTTAGGGTTTTGCATCCCTCTTTCTAACTCCTCATATCCGAGGAAAGGACTTTCTAGAGTAAAAATCACATTTTAAGCAAGATCACTATACGCAAGATTTCGGTTGTGCATTGCTCGTTGGTTTCGAACCAAACTGCTTTAATTGGAATGACCATTAGGCCATTCTGTTCACTGATGTAATGCGTACATGATGTTATACATTGGGACAGTTAGGACCTGTAGCAAAATCATCGAACCTGTCTTATATTCGATCTCATTGGTCTTCCAAAACTTTCATTCCGTCGAATCAGTGTTATTCGACATTAGACTATTAAAAAATAATTGACAAAACAATTTATCTGATTAATTGGTTTATTGCCTAAACCATTTCAAGCCTGAGTCAAACACGATTTCGGTTCTGCATCGCTTGCTGGTTCCGAACCAAACTTTTATTCGTGATGACCACTAGGTCATTCTGTTCTCTTATGTAATGTGTAAATGATGTTATATCATGTTATACTCTGATGCTTATACTTTGGGACAGTTGAAAAATTTATGAATTCTGTCTTGAATTCGCACACTTTGGCCTTCAAGGTATTTATTACATCGAATCGGTGTTATTTGTCAGAAAAAAAATCGGGGTTATTCTAAATTAGATTATTTAAAAAAAAATAAGTGAAAAACAATTTGTCTGATGTGTATTAATGGTTATTTCCTGAAACCATTTTAACCCTCTAGTTCAGGGGTGGCCAACTCAAATGATCTTGCGGGTCAAATTGCAAGAAATGCATCCCTAACCCCGCGAGCCACCTAAAAAATTATACAACCCCTATTAGATTTAAACCTACTATAGACATTTTTTTGGAGTGAAAAAAATGAAACAGAATGAGTTATTATTATTGTGTTCACTATTATTCTTACATGTCAACATAGATAATGCAATAATAACGATATTAAACGCACATTGTAAAGAAATATATCACACTAAAAGGAAATATAAAAATATATAAATATAAACGAAATAAAAAAATTAAATCATTAAAAAATATTTATTTGACTAGTGCGATATGTGTTTCTCCATTCTTTCACTTAGCTTTTGCAAATCGATCTCCATTTGGGTATTATGGGTGTTGCGTCCGTTATGTTGGAGCTTGATTTGTGTTGGGTCAATTTCATTTTCGGAAAAAAACAAACAAACTATTTTTTGATTCTGATGTTTCAAAAAATGTATTTTAATTCAATATTGCATTGTAAGTCGACCAATTCCATTTGGAGATATTCTGGAGCCGGTATCAACATGAAAGGGAGATGAATATATTTCAAAAATTTTGTTCTATTTGTCTAAGTTACTGAATCGGCTTTCAAAGCAGCTGTAAGTTTTCTTATTTCTATTGCACATTTGATGCAATTGTTAGATTTTTGATTTCTTAAATTCTTTCAACAATGGAAAGTGGTGAGCTTTATTACTTTTCAATTGAGATTCAAATAACAGAAATTTCTTTTTTTGAAATGCTTTGATGTGATTGAATGTATCGATTATAAGGTTATGAGTTCATTGTAAGGTAAAGATAACTATAAACTCACGAATAAAATAGGCCAATATCTGTCCTATATTCGCAAGAATATTATTTTAAAATCAAAGTTAATTTTTTTTTCTCATAACTTCGACATTTTTGAATAGAACACTTAATGGATGTTTTTAATACATTGGTTTTCACTACTTTGGCCATTCTAAAAAAAATATAGTTTGTAAGTGTGATACATCTCACGGGCCGGAAAAATATTCAAGGCGGACCGCGTGTTGGCCACCCCTGCTCTAGCCGAACACTTGAAAAAGATTGTTATAAGAACAGAACTAGTTGAATAATTTATAAATTTAAAAAAAGAAAATATATTTGTTTATTTATTTTAAATAGAATTAGTGTATAGATTTCTAGTTTATTTTATATTTGTTTATTTTAAATAGAAAGTTAGGTTACTCATGAACTATAGAAAATAAATTGGAGTGAATAAAAAATTGGGGCATGAAAAAAAAAAAAAAATTATAAGAAGCATGCGCTTAAGAAGATAACTACAAAAGAACATGTGAGGACGAGTATAAAAAAAAAATGGCGATTTATTTTTTTTATTAATAAAGAAGCGGAGAGAGGGGGAATCTTCAGTTCCAAAAAACGCACGAGTTAATGGATCCAAAGTTATTAATAAACTCAGTGCGAAGTGACTGTGAAGACAATTTTTTATTTTATTATTATTATTTTTTTGTTTCTAAATTAAGTCCATTAGGAGAGGGGAAAAAATAATATGATTTTAATACCGAAAGTAAAGGATCATTAAATCTGTATCTCATAAAATTGCAAAAGCTTCTTCTTTTTATTTTTTGAGATAGAGTTATTCATAAGTTGAGGGAATGGGAGGTTGAGAGGAAAAAAAAAAGATCTTCATGAAGAAGGCCATCAAAAATCACTTACTAAATGTGAGTTATGAATAAATCCATGCTTCAGAGATCTTTTGGTAAATATGTCTCACTACACATATGAGACGTTTTATAACCGAGCTGTTCGAATGTCCCCTCTGCCTGCTTTTCAAACTTTTTTTTTTTTGCTTTGTTTATAGAACTTTTTTTGGAGTTCTGTAAAATTTATTAATTTTTAAACGTTCTTCTTGTTGGCATTTTTTTTTTTTTACATAAACAGTTTTACAGATATTTCGATCAGAAACCATGAAATGTGTGTGGAGGTGGTTTAATAGGATTTGAAATTTAAGTGATATATAGAACTCATAAGTTTTGTATTATTTTTACTTCTTTTATTGTTAGCAACTGTCGCTATTAAAGATATTGTTATTTAGAATTAGACTTCGATAACTATCGTTTTATATGACTTGTTTAGAGTTTGGTTTGTCGCTCTACGGTCATCTTGTGCACACGAGGGCTCAACAGACCAGGACCGACAGTTTAAAGTGCATTCCGAACCACTCACAAAGATCCATGTCACCGCCAGGATTCAAGTCTGGAACACCAAAAGAGAATAGTCAAATGGCCATCGCTAGCGCTAGCCAAATGGCCATCAACTTATTTAGAGCATATTAGGGGCCTGATGGCCGAGTGGTTAGCGCTCTGGCGCTCGGTACCATAGGTTCCGAGTTCGAGACCTGGCTGTGACATGGATGTTTGTAGTGGTTCGGAATGCACTTTAAACAGTAGGTCTCGGTCTAATCTAGAGCGTTGTGGGGTTAGAGTGGCTCGCGTCCGTTGCATATCTTCGAGCTACATGTGTCCCCTGGGTAGTACTAAATGAGTAACAGCGTTAGTCAGTGCAGCCCACATGACATGACATCTTCAAGGCTAGTTTGTATTGGGCTACTCACAGGGACATGGTAAATACGACCCAGTATTTTACGCAAATAAAAAAATATTTAGAATACATTAATGTGTTTTCATAAATATAATTTGTTCAATTCTTAAGTAGATTGAATAAATTATGTTTATTTTGGTTTGTCTCTGTCTTTTTAGATCGTTCTACTGTCACTTTTTGCATACTTCAGGCTAATTAGACTGGGACATACAGTTTAACTTGGATTCCGAACCATTAATCAAACATCCATGCCACCATCATTATTCGAAACTGAAGTGTGATGCCAAAGACCAGAGCGTTAGCCATTGGCCATTATGTCACTGAATAAATTAGGGGAATTGGAAAATCAATAGGTATCTGAACTAAGTGAGTTTGGTTAAAAAATCGCCCAATAAGCTGAATTAAAAGTTTTCTCATTATACTAGATAAATATATAGATCTTAAAGTCCTATTATTGGAATCTTGAAAAAGAGTGGAAAGAGAATATTCGAATGGCGCCTTTGAATCAATGACACCTGAATAGGTGTAATCAGGAAAGTGGAATTGGCCAAAAAATTTCCGACTCTAAGCTGAACTTTATACCAATTTCTAACTCTCGACACTTTACGATACTTTTAAATATGTATTTTGATGTTTATTAATGGATTTAGAAAATTGTTTGAAATAAATTCAATGTCTTTTGTGAAACTCGTATGTCTATAAATTTTAAAGGTGTAATACATCGAACTTAAAAAGATATCCTTGTTTACTCAATTTGCTTATAATAAATGCATGTGTCCCATAAATATAACGGTACCTAATGAACAGTGAGCAAATTATTCTAGAATAGCTGAAGGCGAGCAAAAGAAAATTGCATATTTTAATCACAAAGATGCTATATTAATATTAATGATGCATTAAATCTTATTTTGTTCTTAATAATAGACTAACTAACTAACTCCCCGGCACTGTATCCATGGGACTCAACCATGCTAGAAAAGGGAGCTAAAAACAACAACAAGCTTATTGGTTTAAGATTCCGACTGCTATCTCTTTTCTTTAAATAGCTTTTATTTTACTAAAATTCTTGGAATGAATGTTAAAATTGAATTTTCTTATGCTGAAAATTGAATGATGAAAATTAATTTTCCTATTAAATTTTCTTTTCTGAAAAATTCCCACAATTTTTGAGGACTTTATTGATAACGATATTAAATCCCTAAAATATAACCAGAAAGTTTCCAGGCAAATAAATATGAAATGACAAGATCCCACAAGAAAAAGAAAGTAACCTACATTTGTGATTTTTTGAAGACAGGTCGCTTGTATACTACTGCCTACGATGGATTTTCCAAATCTCAACGCCCAGTTGTTGACTCTGTAAGACAAACAAAAAGTATATTAATAAGCATGAAACATTATACACAAATTCTGAAAACATTGGTAAACGATGTTAAGTTATAGTCGTATAATATCTGCTTCTTAATGGGAATAACTATAATACTATTTAAAGATTAAAAATTTCAAATTTTTAAATTTGTTCTACAGAAATGATCAGATATAAAATTTTTTTACTGCCTGCTTCATGTAAAATCAAGCTTGTTTTAACCATAGAGCTGTTGCGTTGTTGTTGTTTCTTACCTCATTTGGCAGACATCTAAACCAAGCCCACGACCCCGTATGGACTCATGGTTGAAGAGAAAAGGGGGCAGATTCCGTTGTGATGGAGCACCCGTAAGTAGAGATCTACTCATAAGTCTACTCATAGGACTGTAGGTTCGTGACGCTCTACAGTCCTATGAGACCGAAAAAATAGTTTCCGAAGACTGGAATGGACAGGTTTCATGGCACTGCAGAGACTGGAATCGAAACCTGTGGCCCAGAGCGCCAGAGCGTTAGACACTCGGCCATTCAGATTCCTACCATAGAACAGTGATGTAGTACGGCGCATATCGGGTTGCCGGTTTGGGAATAACATATCCCTCACGTGACTTTTACTTTGTAGTTTATGCGATGATAGCTTGGTGATATTTGCCAACATTGTTGGCGATTACTAATCTAAGCGGTTGGCGAGAAGGGAGGAAAAAAATTTACTATCGTGCAACGATTTTCTGAAGAAATGGCTCATTTTTTAGTTGTCAATAATTTAATTTTTCTAAATATTCAGTATTTATATAGATTTAATATTTATATATTTAGTACTTATGATTGATTTTACACTGGGCGAGATTTGTTCTGAACCTCTTCTATTCTTCGACTTTTTGAGTTTCATGGTCTTACGGATTCGGTCTAAAAGCTAGACCATATGGGGGATTAGAAACAACAACAACAACAGTATTTATGTTCCATTAATAAATTCCTTTCCACCAAAAAAGTGATTAAAAAATGAAAATTCATTTGTATAAACTTTTGTAATGTTTTATTCTATTTCATTCATACAAAATAATCGCAAACAAAATAATATTTCTTGCATCTGTTTATCTTTAGTAACGACATAGTTTGATAAAAGTATAACTCGACAACAAGAATGTCTCGGAATGATCAGAATCGCTTCGTCACATGCTGATGTTTTGTTATATAAATGAGGGAGGGAACCAAGAGGTACAAGAGTTCAATTCTAGTACAAAAAGGACGGAAGAAGTCTGCCTCAATTTTCTGTTCCTTTAGAATAGGGGCATGCACTCTATTTTATTACTACTCTATGGATTTAACATACACAGTGGACAAAATTATCCTAAAATTTAAGATAAAGGCGTTGTATTCTGTATATATATATATAGGGTGATTATAATTAAAGTCCCACTTTCAAAATGCTGTCAAAAAAAAAAAAAAAAAAAACACTCGTCACAGTGAGTTCAAATTCGAACTGAAAATACTTGAAGAAGGGAGATGGGGCTGTAAGCGAATTTGACTGCCAGAAAAATCGAAATGACAACGTATTTGGCATGAGTTGCACATTAAATCAACTGTAGTGCACAATATGCTGGATTATTATTATTTTTTTTTGACGAAAAAAAGGACTTCCGAGTCATTCGACAGTTGTGACACTGTCAGTGGAAAGCCCACCCACCACGGCAAGGCCACATTCAATTGGATGGGAAAATCGGTGGAACTGTTTTTTTTTTGATGCCGTACCGTTTTCCCCTTCTTCAAGTTTCTTCAGTTCAAATGTGAACTCATTGTGACGAGTGGTTCTTTTTTACAGCATTCTGAAAGTGGGACTTTAATTATAATTACCCTGTATATATAGGAATAATAATTTAGTGTTATGTATTAATAAATATGATTTGCTTTGATTGGGCTATCAAACTGAAAGTTTCTGTGTCGAATTTCTGAATATCAAGATGGGCAAGGAAATATATTCTGTTATAAAATCGAACCATCTAAAGTGTTATTTCCAAGAGATATAAAAACCGTACCAAGGACTTTGCAATTAACAAGCCAATTGATAGCCGAGTGAAATGTTTTCATTTATTCGGTTCGATCCCGAAGTAATCTTTACGCGGCAAAATGAATGGTAGAATAAACTTCGAGGACTTTGCCACTTTAGCTAATGAAAACTGGCATCAATAATAACACACTTTTCTCCCCGCCCCTCTCTCCTTTTTTTCTTCCCCGGAAAAACTCTCGAGACACAATGGCTGGCGAAAATGTCAACTGCAGCTGACTTCTAAAAATGATTAGTAGCCATTTTGGCCCTTTATAACGCTGCTGATGAGCCCCGGTTCAAAATCACTCAACCCAGAAAACGGTTTCCGAAGCCACATTTTCACGTTATTTGAAGAAGGGAAAAAGAAGTTCCCTTTTTTTTTTCCTACACAGTAGGAACTTTTTGCTTTTTCCCCTCATGCAATGATACTTTATTATTATTTTTTTTTTTTTTTTTCTCGTTTGGTTCTTCAAATGGAAGAAAAGTGAAATGAACAAAGTGCAGATGAAAATTTCGTTTAGTTCTTTTATAGCTACTCTCTGTAGTTAAGTTCAGAAAGTTTTTAAGTTTGTTTTTATGTCAAACTGTCTATGCTTAGATTGTTTTGCCAGTACCAAATCAGTAGTGTAAATGTATATCTAATATATAAAATTCTCGTGTCACAGTGTTTGTTGCCAAACTCCTCGAAACAGCTCGACCGATTCTTATGAAAATTTTGTGCATATTTGGTAGGTCTGCGAATCGGTCGTAATCTATTTTTTAAACCTAAGTGATAAGGGTGGCCCACCCCTAAATATTTTTAAAATTTCTTTGGCAAACCAATGTAGTGGCAACAGTGTAGTGTTCTTTTACCATTGAGGAAGGCGCCAATCTTGCAACCCTGAATTTTCGCCAATTTCTTTAGGTTGCAATACTAAATAGAGGAATTCGTAGCTTCATTTTTTCGAACAATATAATGACTATTTTATTGCTATTTCGATAATTAATTGCAGAATTCTTATTTGCACTAATTTCATCGTTGGAGTAAAAAGTTTGTTTCCACCACAGACGAAAGATATACCACAATAAAAGAATGGCGCCGTGTCTCGATGCCTGTACTACATAACCGTAAAATTCTCATGTTCTGAATATTATTGTTATATGTACTACTTTAAATTTTGTGAAAATTATATTGTATGAAATTTATATTATTTCTATGAGAAATAAATCAAATGTATGTAAGTATTACCTGATTTGATTTTCAATATTTGAATTTGAATTGGAATAAAATATATTGAATGAAAAGTTGTGAATCAAAACATTTAACCTTTCTATGCTTAAAGTTTGTCAACATGTGTTGTATTTGATTAAGAATTCTAAAATGAAATAGGATCTAACAAGATAATATAGCAAACTCTGAAATTATTTGATATAATGATAACATTAAAATTTTATAAAAGGTATTATAATGGTTGCAAGTTGAAAATCAAGGACATTTTATTTTAAAAACTTTTGTTATTTGAAAAACAAAGAATTTGAGGGATTTAAATATTGTCGAAGAAAAATTGATAAATGGTACTTTAAGTTGGAAGTTATTTAAAGAAAACAAAACAAATAAATAAGTGTTTATATTAAAAAGGAGAATTTAAAGCTCATTAACTTTTCCATTTGTTTTGTGATTTCTTTCATCATAAAATAATAAAACATTTTTGTGAAGAAGAAAAAAACACATTTTCTATGTTTGAATTGGAATAAAATATATTGAATGAAAAGTTGTGAATCAAAACATTGAACTTTTCTATGCTTAAAGTTTGTCAACATGTGTTGTATTTGATTAAGAATTCTAAAATGAAATGTGATCTACAAGATAATATAATATAGACAATATAATTTTAAAGAAAGATGATGAATTTTCAAGGATTTTTGAAAGTGTTAAAATGAAGTAAACTCTGCAATTATTTGATATAATGATAACATTAAAATTTTATAAAAGGTATTATAATAGTTGCAAGTTGAAAATCAAGGACATTTTATTTTAAAAACTCTTGAAACAAAAACTTTGAAAAACAAAGAATTTGAGTGATTTGAATATTGTCGAAGAAAAATTGATAAATGGTACTTTTAAGTTGGAAGTTATTTAAGGAAAACAAAACAAATAAATAAGTGTTTATATTAATAAAGGAGAATTTAAAGCTCAATAAAATTTTTATGTATGTACATTTGTTTTTATTTATATTTAAAAGTTGGTTTTAATTATTTCTTATTTGAATTTTTATGCATTTTGTATTCATTCAAAACATCACAATAAAAATATTTCTGTTCTAAATGCTTTGAAACTTCATGTAAAAGTTTTCTTTAAATGTATGAAAGGAATTGAACATGGAAATTAACCTAAATTCATAAATTATTTTTATTTTAGTTTTTAAACTAAGAATTTTTGTAAATTTGTAAAAAAAGTTTGTGTCGACAAACTTTAAGCATACAAAAAATATATAAATAATAATGATATAAATTTGAAAACAATATATTACCTACATAAGGATATTCCCAGCATAAAAATACTTGCAAAGGAAAAAACTATTCATGTTTTATTTATTTTTGAATTATAAAATTTTTGCAACAATATCACATTTTTGCAATATTTATCCATATTTTAAAGAATAAATTGTATAAAGAATAGTTAAAGTTGATATTTTTATGTGAAATTCAAAGGGTTTGAATATATTTAATCAAAACACTTGCAAAAGGCTAAATATTTTAAATTCAGGTCATTTCATATTAAAAAGCCTTTGCAAATAGCAGGAAGTTGTAAAAAAAAAAAAAAAAAGTTTGTTGAGCAAATTTTAACTTTTTCAAAACAAAGCTCAGAAAATATTTACAGCTTTAAGGAAAAACAAAACTATATTTTTTAATAAATAAGACTATGAACTTGATAATTCAATGGCATTTTAATATATCTACAACATTTTTAAAAGTAATATATCTAATTAAAAGTTGTTTTTAGCTTTTTCTCAGAATGAATTTTTATGCTTTTTGTTTTCATGTGAAACACCATAACACAAGTAATTTTGATCCAAATGCTACAAAACTTTGTATTTATGTTTTTCATAAATATTTACAGGGAATAGACATCTGAAATGATTATAGCTACATAAATATTTTTATTTCAATTGTTAAACTTGGAATTACATGCAAATTTTGGAAGAATTTTGTGTCGACAGCATTTAAACTAGCACAAAATAATAAATAATAAAGATATAAATTTACCAGAGGTCTATTCACTGTAAAATGTTAATACAAACAAATACAAACTTAGAAATTTAAAAAATGTTGATTTCACATAAAATCTGAATGATTATAGCTACATAAATATTTTTATTTCAATTATTAAACTTGGAATTACATGCAAATTTTGGAAGAATTTTGTGTCGACAGCATTTAAACTAGCACAAAATAATAAATAATAATGATATAAATTTACCAGACGTCTATTCACTGTAAAATGTTAATACAAACTTAGAAATTAAAAAATGTTGATTTGATTTCAGGTTTTGGTAACAGTATAAATTTTTGGCCATTTTTTTCCCTTATTTTAGCTTATAAAAATTTAAAAAAAATAATAATGAAATTTTTTTTTTTATGTGAAATCATTAGTTTTTAGATACATTCAATCCAAAAATGTGTAGAAAGATAAAAAATTTCAAAAAAATTCCTTCGAAGGTGTTCGTGTACCTTAAACGATCGTTTGCATTTGTATTTTATTGTGAATTTTCTTTAAAGTCTTTTCTTATTATATCCCGATTTTATTTTAATTGTATTGTATTTTTTTTCAATTATCATTTCAGTAAACGACCACCAAAAAAATCTAACCTCAAAATCCGTGTTTCTCCCATGGGCAGCTGTATGTTGCATGCTCACGTGTTCGAAAACCATCGAATTTATTTATTTCGACGAAAGACAGACTAACAAGAAATAGTGTTCATCGTTTAGTTCTTAGTTAAATGAAAGTAATGATTATTAAAAATTATATTACGTAAAATAATTATAAAACAGTCTTAAAAATCAACATTATCTACCTCCTTCATTAAATTAATAAAAATTAAACATTTTCTATTCTTTGAAACTTAATTTGATCTTTTTATCATTCTTTACCAATCACTTCTTAACAATACCAATTATAGTATCTAATAATTGAACGAAATACAAGAAAGCCACAGCAACGCGTGGCCGGGTCTTCTAGTAATAGATAAAATTATGTTTAAATAGAAGTTACTTTTTGTGTTTAGATGCAGAATATTGAAAAATAGATAAATTGTTTAAGTTGACATTTATTATTTAGTGAAGGAAATGAAATATAGGTTTGATTACAAGATTATTTGTCTTGAATCTTCTACTTAGCAATATTGTTATTTAAACACAAGAAACCTCAATGAAAATACAAATTTACAGTTTTATTTATCTTATATCTGTATATTTTGGTATAATAAATATTTTAATGACATACATTTAAATTATATCATAAATTTTAAATACAGGGTGATTATAATTAAAGTCCCACTTTCAAAATGCCGTAAAAAAGAACCACTCGTCACAATGAGTTCACATTTGAACTGAAGATACTTGAAGAAGGGGGAAAAGGTACGGCATCAAAAAAGAGTTCCAAAGTGTATTAATAGATGGCGCTGTAAGAGGCATAAAGAAAGTGAATTCGGCTGCCAGTGATAGTTTGAATCGAAACGACAACGTATTTGGCATGAGTTGCACATGAAACCAACTGTAGTGTTCAATGTGCTGGATTGTTCCGGTTTTTTTGACGGAAAAAATGACTTCCCAGTCGTTCAACAGTTGTGACACTGTGGGTGGAAAGCCCATCCACCACGGCAAGGGCATACCCAATTGATAGGAAAATCGGTAGAACTTTTTTTTTTTTTTTTTTTTTGATGGCGTATCGTTTCGCTTTTCTTCAAGTATCTTCAGTTTAAATGTGACGAGTGGTTCTTTTTTGACAGCATTTTGAAAGTGTTGACTTTCATTATAATTAGCCTGTATTTAAATATTATTTAATATTATGATATTAATTTTATAATTTAGCAGCAATAATAACACATGTATGATTTATCATGAACCTCTTCGACAGAAAGGATTATAAAAAGTATGTCTTCTTATGGTCTTTTCTAAATTAAACATTAGTGGATTAATGAATAGTTAAAAGAAACAAGTAATATAAAAAAGAAATTTTTAAGTCAATTCCTACTTTTTTTCACTCTATTGCAGAAAGTCCTTTATAAATAATTTTCATTCCTTTTTTTAAGTTTATCTGGCGCCATCTATTGGTAGATATATGCAATTTAAATCTAAAAAAACTAAAAATTAATTAATTAAATTTAATTACTGAATTTTTATTTGAAAAACAATTGTATTAACATTCAGTGTCATCCACTACAAGTTAAAAAATGTATTTGAACTTGAGTGGATGAATAAAAAGTGTTTTATGAACGATTGGAAATTTGAACAAGATATATATAGGAGAGAGTGTGAGCTAATAGAAGGAATTGAAAAAACTATTTTAAATTGGATTGGCAAGGAAAACATGGTTATAAACTACACCAATAATCAAAAGTGGTGATCCTTATGAATAGGTGGAAAGACACGATTTTGGCAACTCTTCTGGCTCAAGGTAGCCATGTACAGAATGTAATTAACTGATATTAACAAAGCAGGTAAATTCATTACATTATGTTTTACTTTTTAGAAAATTGTTACAGAATATTTTTGGCAATTAGCGTGTCTGTAGTTTTGCATTACAATGAACAGTGAGCTAAATTTTTTTTTTTTGCTTCTCGTAAAAGTAATTATTTAACAGAACAGACAAAAATAGTTAATTTATATTAGCACAGAGGTAAAAGTAGTGGATAAGCTTGTGCTTATTGTGAAATAAATTAGTCACAGGACCGCATTCGAAAAGAAAAAAAAGATGATATGTATATATTATAAAATATATTTTTTGATACATAATACAATACAATAAAAATGTTTGCAATTAATTTAATATATGGTGTTACATTAACTGAATAAGTGTTTCAGTATTTGTTAAGATTATTGCAGTTACCAAGTGATGAATTAAATGTTTTTTTTTTATAGATTTTTTTGAATTGATTGATGTATGAAAAAAGCTTATTAACAAATATGTATTGTTGTGTTTTTAATATAATAAGACTTTTTAATGTAATTGTAGTGTAACATTAAGCACAATTTTAAAATAAAATGCAGTTTTTGACTATATATATATATATATACGTACATACATATATATACGTATATACATATACATTCATATATATACATATATACATCTCCATACATACATATATATGCGCGTTTTGAAAGCCATCCCTGCCAATGACTTTTTAGCATGCAATGAGGATTGGAAAAAAGTTGACATAAGTGCATTGTGTTCTGAAGGGATTACTTTGAAGGCAATGAAATAAATTTGGAAGAATAAATAAAGAGTTTTTTAAAAAATTGATCTTACTTTTTTGGGCACAGCCTACTACTGTGCCTAAAAAGTAAGACAATTATTTTTATGTATAAATATGTAATTTTATGTATAAATATGTATACATATATGTATGTTATATGTATGTATGTACGTATATATATATATATATAGTCACAACTGCATTTTAATCATTTTATATATAGTACAAATAGAAAAAGATTACTTATATACGGATTGTGTACACAGGTTGGCACGTTATTGACAAATTCTCTACCTTCAGTGAACAATAAATTATATCAATGTAAATTTCCTCTTATTTTCCTGTTTATTAAGATGGAGTTGAAGAATCATCATCTCGAGTGTTTTAATCTTTTATCAAAATCTGAAGTTCTCTTAAAGAAATGGCCACAAATATACTGAACTTATAGGATGAGGCAGAAAAGGGCGTGGTCTGTGCATTCCTGTATTATCATCTGCAGCTTTAATGCTAAATCTTCTTGTTGACAATAACTCCTAATATCTTCATTAAAGGGTTTTGTACTGATTATATGAACTTTCATAGAAAGCCATCTGTTCAAATCGGTTTTATTTATTTATCTTTTTTTTTTTTGTTTACCAACCTGAATGTTCAGGAATTCCGTTTGCAATGCAACGCTTGACTATTCCCAGCAAACATATAAATAAAATGAAACCTGCACTTTATAGATCGGATAGATGCGATTATTACACTGTAGATGTCCCCGTACCGAACCATTAACGAAGTTCCTTGGTGCGCCTGAAGGGGGCGCTGTGCTCCAAGAAAGAAAGGGGCATGCATGCATGGCCGTTTTCACGTGCGACTAGCCGAAAACCAATTATAGGGTGCTATCGAGCGTAAAATGGTTCTAGCCCGTGTGACGAATCGTCTGCAAATTCGCGACTGTGTCGACATCGCCGGTCCCTTGTAGAACTACATCAAAGGGAAGTAAAAAGAACGAATCTCTCTGAAAGGGGGGGGAGGGGATCGTATACTCGGGTTTACTCCTCCTCTGCTCTTCGGGTAGGGATGGCTTGTGATAGGTTGTACCCCCTTTTTTCTTTCGATTATTTTTATTTAGGGGTGAAATGGTAGTGGTGGTGGTTAAAACTGCCGTTTTAATCGCATAGTTTAACTGCAAACGTTCTCAAAGTGTTTTTATAGGGATTTGCCTGTAGCAAAATAAATATATTTAGTATTGAATGTTTTCTTTTCTTTAGGGCTAAAAACACATCATTTCTGCATGTTCATTCTATAAACCTATTGTTAAGATCTGGCTTTTTGAATTGATCTGTTAACAGAATAAAAACCCAAACCAATAATTTTTACAGTAGCTAACACGAGATTTTAGCTTAACAAAATTTAGCAAACCACAGCAGCACATATTAGTTGTTGAAGGAATTGCCAAGTTTAATACACAATTAAACGATGACTTGAGTGACCGCGTGGCTACCGCTCTGGCGCTCGGTGCCACAGATTTCATACAGGACATGCAAATGCCGGGTAGTTCACCCTAAAAGTCCTCCCGAAAGACAAAAGCCCACGCTCTTCAGCATCACGGAGCCCAAGTCAGACTTCCACCTACGGGTGCTCCATCACAACAGAAGCTGACCCCCCTTCCATCCAATCCATGAGTAGACTACTCATGGGGTGTCCGTCCCGCGCTGCCGGACACTGAGGATGAGTCAACAACAACAAATTATTGATGTTATGACCTGTTGAACTTTCTCAAAGGGTTACACTTTATTTTGTTGAGCTCCTCATAACACAAAATCCCGGATGGTGAGAGATTTATTTAACTTTATGGAAGTTACTATTTCAGCATAAATAAACTATTGATACAAAATCTTATGGACAAATTCTTCTTTCCAGTCATCACTTCAATTAATTTAATTCTATACACGTTTGATGAGGGTATATTTTGTTGTACAATTTGGATTAATTTTTTAAAACCGAAAACAAGCTTATATTTCGAATTGCCTTGATTAAGGATCTGTCATAATATGTGACGGAACTTTCAGTGGTTTTTTTAACCGAAAAACCATCAAAACCAATATTAAGCAAATAAAATTTGTGTGTCTTCTTCATTTACCGTACAAATATGACGGCTTTTCTTCAAGGAGATTTTAAGAAAGACATTATTTCTTTGCGATGGGTGTAGCGCAGAACCACAGAACCCTGAGCGATGCTGAATAAACTACACTTCTAACAGATAAACCCTATGCATTTCAAAGATTCATTCCAAGCCTTAATGGCTAGTGCTCTGGCACTCGGTACCACAGGTTTCGGGTTTGAGTCCCGACGGAGTTATGGATGTATGCAGTGGTTCGAATCCATTTTAAGCCGTAGGTCCTAGTCTCATATGACTGCAAGAGCGTCATGGAACCCAGCCAGACTTCTACCTATGTATACTGCATCCCAACAGAAGCTGCCCCCTTTTCCCTTCAACCATGAGTCCATACGGGTTCGTGGACTTGGTTTAGATGTCTACCAAGTGGGATAAGTCACAACAACAACAAATTCAGATACAATGAATATGACAGAATTGCATTCATAGCTTAATCTATCAGATGATAGATACTATCCATCATTTCATTCGTAAAATAGCACAGGTTTAGAATACATTTTAAGTTTTTGAATAGTGCGACTTTTTAATTAAAAATGACACACCGATATAAAATTTTTTTCTATTATGAAAACAGCTTTTGACACTTGCAATTGAGAGATCTGATCTCATTCATAGCCCAACGTGAGCATTTAAAATAAATTCACGATAGCGATGAATGAAATGCGAAAGCAACACGAATCACCAAAGAGGAAAGATCTTTTTTACAAGGGGGCTGACCACATATAAAAAAAAAACAGAATTTTCAGCTAAAAAATTATTCATCTGATTTGAATTTTCATTTGATTTAAATTTTTATTTTTTAATTGAAAGTATTATTATGGCAATAAAATGAAATGCGTCTCACATTTGAGAAATATTTTAAATCACTTGAGCTCTATATGCACTGAAAATTAATTGCAGGTCTCCAAATAAAATTATAGAACATCCAAACTACTTACAGCAGGGATTATTATGGAAATGTTAAAATCTTGAGGAATGAATTTTTTTCAAGTCTCTCCTCTCCTTTTCTCTCTCACACGCACGAATTTCTAGTTGAATTACAAGTTTTATTCTTTTTACATAGATAATTCTGCTAGCCAATAAAAAATAATATAAAAAAATCCAATAAATTTACATAACAAAAACATGTCCGCATAGATGGTCGCTGAACATTGACAAATCAAGATTTCACCCATTATTTTTTTCTTCTAATGCAGCTGGCAAATAGACCGTGATCTTCGCCATAAGGGCTGCACCTATATCACTCATTTTGTATTACCCAGGGGGACGCGTGTAACTTGATGGTAAGCCACGGACGCGGAGTAACAATGCCCCCAGCGCTCTACGATCCTATTAGGACCGGGACCTACGGCTTAAAGTGGATTCCGAACCACTACAAACACTCATGGCAAAGCCGGGATTTGAGCCCGTTACCTGTGGTACCGAACGTCAGAGCGCTAGCCATTCGGCCATCAAGCCCACTTCACCCATTCTTGCTTTTAGATTTTTCAAATAGGATTACTAAATGATTATAGGATGATCCAACGGTTATGGACACGCTTTGAGAGTTGGTATAGCTTACTGAAACATATATTCTTTTGCACAGAAATGTAGGGTTGGAAATGCCGCGTTGAAACATTTTCAAACGAACAGCCAGGCACACTGCCCTTACAGATATCCGTCACGTGAGGAGTTTCGAGTTTTCTGGCTGGCAACCCCGATATTTTCCTATTTTGGCCGACCCTGTATTTTCATTGAAGATCTCGTTGTTAGATTGCCCATTGCGGCTGCGAAATGCCTGAATATATTTTGAGCTTACATGGTGATTTAACGGTCCTGTGACAAACATTGAGGGATGGGGCAGCTTACTAAACCATAAAATTTTTGTATGGGTGTGTAGGGTAGGAATTGACACGTTGAGGAATGAATTTCTCGCAACAGCCAATGCGATATCTGATACCCGTCACGTGACGATTTTTGAGTCCTCAGACTGGCAATCCTGATGAGCACTCTGTTTTATTCATACTCTGCGTTTTGCAGCTGTTTTATAATTTACGGGACTCCAGTCGAGGATCTCGTGGCTCGATCCTCCATTGCTGTTGAGAAATGATTGATACTTGTTCGCCAATCCCTCCTTCGACGCTACCAAGCTTGATTTTGTGGTCGCCATTTTGAACCTTTATTGTAAATACTGCAACAAAGAAGCACTTTGCAATAGCGTTGTGAATAAAGTTTTTATTTTCATGTTTTGTTTTTTTTCTATTCTTGCTTCAACGCGTCCTTTCCGAGCTTACATTCTTATGCAAAAAAAAGTATGTTTCAGTAAGCTGTACCACTTCTCAATACTAATTAGCTCTAGTGTGCAAAAAATGAATGTAGAGGGATAAACTAAACCTTGTACCACCCTCAATGTTTGTCCCATGACTATGGAAACATCCTGTTTCTTTTTGTCATGACATCTTGGTTTGGTTGTCGCTCTATGGTCATCTTGAGCCCACTAGGGCTAAATAGACCGGGAACTACAGTTTAACGTGGATTCTGAACCAATCACAAGCATCCATGTGACAGCCAGATTCGAACTTGAAGCACCAAAAACAAGAGCGCTAGCTACTTGGCCGCCATGGCATCTTGGAGAATATCCTTTTTGTACGATAGTGATGTATGAAGTGTAACTCTCTGTATTAAGAAATCAACATTATTACAGGGTATAACCTGCGCTGATATGCGATGAATTCTCTGTTTATATTTTTTTTGTGGGGATTTAATCAGTAACAGAGATCTGATTTCTATAATTTCAAAATAATTTGTTTTAATTGATAAGAAGTAAACTGACAGAGTGTCAACATCGCAAAGGAGGCTTAATGGGATATGTCAGGGATGGGCTAACCTTTTTTGGTCGCGAGCCAAAAATCGAAAAAAAAAAAAAAAAAAAAAGTTTGGCTGGTCAAGATAAAATTTTCTAAAATTTTAAAAATAATATACAAGTATTACAATTTACATATGTTTGTGAGACGAATGAAATTGCGATTTCATTTTTAAAAGTTCCTTATATTGAGGTTCGAAGTGAGATGTACTGATTCTAATGAACGAGGCTAAATGCTCATCTGAAATAATTCTTTCCAAGTTTCATAGTTGAAAACACTTGTTCTCATATGTAAGATGAAATAAACAGACAGAGAACTGATTTTCTGATATTAAATATTAAAGTGTGCTAACAAATTTGGAGTGAGATAGTGAGAAATTAAATTTGGGAAACTTACTTTCGCTAATGATTTGGAAAACTCTAACTTGTTGGTGCCAATCTACAGCTATAACTAACAAAGAACTTCCGCTTTTAACACTTTACGGATTGAAAGCTGTCTGTGCTTGCTATTTGTGTCGATTTATGTTTTGTAGAACAACGATAGAGAAAATAAAAGATCATCAGTCCTTTGAAAAAAAGGAATAAAAAAAAAAAGAATATTTAAACAAAGTAGAAAAGGAGATGGATATATAATATATAAATATATATTTATTTTAATTAGGGCCTGAATGGCCGAGTGTCTGGCGCTCGGTCCCATAGGTTTCGGGTTCGAGTCCCGGCGGTGCCATGGATGTTTGTAGGGGTTCGGAATCCACTTTTAAACCGTAGGTCCCCATCTTAATATGATTGTAGAGCGTTGCGGGGGCATTGTTGCTCTGCGTCCGTGGCTCATCTTCAAGTTACACGCGCCCCCTGGGTCATGCAAAAATGAGTAACGTCTGTGCAGTGCTTGCCTTAAGGCATCCAAGACCAAGCTGTCTAAGTGTTTGTCAGCTGCATTAGAAAGAAAAAATTTCTTTTAATTTGCTTCGGACCAGCAAATTAAAATTCTATCCGCGGGCCGGATAGAATCTTCCGGAGGACCGGAGTTGGCCCGCGGGTCGTAGTTTACCCATCCCTTTGATATGCAGTTTCGGAAAGGGGAGCAGCACCGTACTCGTTTCAGAGAGGAGACGGCCCCCCATCTTTCTCCCCCGGAGGCTCGCCGTAAGCCATCGGCCATTTTGTTTGGCTTTTGAGCTTTGGCTCCGGGACTGAGCTGGAAGGAGGATTAGGGCCTTGAAGGAAAGTCAATCGCGCCCTTCCGCTACAGCGGAGTGCGGTCTGCTCAGGCAAGACGCCCCACTCTAGCGCCCTCGCACCAGCCCCGGCGGTGAGGCGTCGGAAAATGGAAGGGTCCCCGAAACAAGGGGGATTTATTCAAAAAGTGTAAAACGCACCCGTTCATTGAATGCATGAAAATCGGCAGTTTGCTAGTACAATTGAGGGCATATTAATATTTCTCATTACCAGATATGGCTCGGTTACAGAAATAAGACATTTTTAGTGTCTCTTTTTCAATTCCTTCAATTAGCTCACGGTCTCCCTATATATATCTTGTTCAAATTTTCAATCGCTCATAAAAACACTTTTCATTCATCCACTCAACTTCAAATACATTTGTTTTTTGAACTTGTAGTGGATGACACTGGATGTTAATACAGTTTTTTCGAATATTAATTCAGTAATTAAATTTAATTAATTAGTTTTACTAATATGATCGTAGAGCGTTGCGGGGGCATTGTTACTACGCGTCCGTGGCTTATCTTCAAGTTACACACGCCCCCTGGTTAATGCAAAGTGAGTAAGTCTGTGCAGCGCTTGCCTTAAGGCATCCAAGACCAAGCTGTCTAAGTGTTTGCCAGCTGCATTAGAAAAAAAAAAGTTTCTTTTAGATTTAAGTTGCATGTATCTACCAATAGATGGCGCCAGATAAACTTAAAAATGAATGAAAATTATTTATAAAGGACTTTCTGCAATAGAGTGAAAAAGTAGGAATTGACTTAAAAATTATTATTTTTTTTAATATTACTTGTTTAAATCAAAGCAATAAGTTGATAGACATCATGACAATCACATTTCATATGGAATTCAACAAACCATACATTGCAATAGCATCTAATTATGATTAAAAATAGAAAGGGAAATATTGTAAGCGATAGCTCTACCATGAACAAAATATGAAAACGGAGCCAAACAGGTTTGATTTGGTCGCTCTACGGTTTTTACCTCACCGAAACAATCCGCCAAACTAGAAAATTTCGTATAAAATTTCTCTTACCTTTCTAATCGAACGAATTTAGGAACGAGATATCCAAAAGGACGGAATGTAGAGAGTTAATTCGAATCTATTTACAATACTTTTATTTACATACTACAATGGCGACATAACACACAAAAAAATAATAGAAATACAGACACAAAAAACTCGAGTCTATCACGGCTGACTACCAACCAGAAAGTCCAGGGAGGAAAATTCATACACCGAAGTACAGTTACAGTTAAGTGAAGTGGTAAAGAGTTTACGTGTTGAATAATTCAAAAAGGTCTAGATATATACATCATTTTTGACAACGGCCATCTTGTGCACACGAGGGTTAAATAGACAGAGACCTGCAGTTTAGCTTAGATTCCGAACCACTCATAAAGCATCCATGCCATCGCTAAGATTCGAACCTGAAACCTGTAGTACCAAACTCGAGAGCGATAGCCATTGGCCATCTGGCCGTGAGCCAAACAGGAAGTATTAGTACACAAAAATATGCACCAGAACTTAAACAAGAAGTAATGAAGCGTTATCACATTATTTCCCATCTTTAGTTCTTTTTAACAACAAAAACGACTGGCAGGAATATAAAAATATTTTATTTAATTCAAAAATAACTAATAAAATTTTTGGCAACGTTCCAAATAAAAAATTTAATTTAAAGAGACAAAAATAGATTTCTAATATTCCTAATTCTTTGTTTGATAAATATTTGAAAATGTTTGATTACGACGTTTATCATTTTGTCAATCAAAGCCTAAAAATAATTACAAGAAGTTACTATTGTGATATCTACAGTGAGCCACAAAATTGAGTATACACCTCTAAAACTTTTAGACTTCTTCCAATTACAAATTAAATATTGATTTAAATAGATAAATTTTTTATCCTAGATACTTTAACCTCTGCTTTACCATCCTATAATAACACAATTCTATAGTTAACTTATTTATTACGAAAAGTTAAGCGATTCGAAGAAAAGATAGAAAACCATGCCACAAAATTGAGTATACACTTCTTATATTTGTAAATTATGCCACCACTTTTTTAGTTTCAAATTTTCTTTAAAGAGTTTCAGGAGTAGCTGCCGCTTATAACACGTGCTATTGCACTTCAACACTTTTAAATAGTATTTTTTCTCATTAAAAATCGTAAAATGAGCTCTCGTAGAGAAACTACTGAATCTGAGCGTTTATGGGTTGTAAAATGGTCGAAAGAGAGCAAATCTCTTCGAGAAATCGCTTCGTTGATTGGTGTAACTCATGGTTGTGTCCAAAAAATACTACAGAAGTATAAAAACTGGATCTGTGGCCAATATTCCTGGAAGAGGACGTAAAGAAATACTGAGTACTAAGTGAAGAGGAAGATCATTCACTCAGTAAAGAATATCCGAGGGTGAGTGCCTCTAAACTAGCTTTACCGATGTCCTCGACAATCGGGAAAAAGATCTCAGTTGAAACAATTCGACGTACCCTTCACCAATATGGGTTTCATGGCCGTACACCAATACGAAAGCCACTCATCAAGTATGTGAATAGACAAAAGAGAGTGATTTTCGCCACAGAACATAGTTTAAAGCCTATTTTCTTTCTGGAACACTGTAATATTTTCTGATGAAAGTAAGTTTAATCTTTACGGAAGCGATGGACGATTAAAAATATGGAGAGAAGCTGGGAAAGCACTGGCACCTAAAAACACCATTAAGACAGTCAAGTTCGGAGGTGGATCTGTCCTCGTTTGGGGTTGTATGTCGGCTGGAGGATTTGGAGAGCTTGTTTTTATTGTTGGTATTATGGACAAACATGTATATTTGGGGATTTTAAATGATAACTTGAAAAAATTGCCAGTAAGTTGGGGCTTGGGTCAAGCTTCATATTCCAGCAGGACAACGATCCCAAGCATACAGCGAATATTGTGCAGTTATACTTGCTGTACCATTGCAAGAAGCAATTACACACTCCAGCCCAGTCTCCAGACCTAAACGTCATCGAAAATTTGTGGTCGAAATTAGAGAAAGCTGTACATGAGCTCGAAATCACAAGCAAGGAAGTTCTCAAGAAGGTTCTGAGAGAAGAATGGGCTCAAATTTCTGTTGAAATCACTAAAACACTAGTAGAATCTATGTCCAGAAGATCACAAGCTGTAATTCAAGCAAAAGGTTATGCAACAAAATATTAATTTGTACGCTAAAAGGAAATTAATAAAGGTGTATACTTATTTTTGTGGTGTTGTTTTTCCTCTCGTCTCAGATCTTTTATTTTTTTCGTAAAAAATAAATAAACGTAACAATTTTATAAGTATAATACGGTAAAGCATAGACTAAAGTATATAAGGTAAAAAATTCAATCATCTTAAAGCAATATTTAATTTGTAATTGCAAAAAGTCTCCAAGTTTCTAAGATGTATACTCAATTTTGTGGCACACTGTATATAAAGGAAAAAAATGCCCATCAACAAAACATTAACCAATTTTTTTTTAAATGAAAAAAGAGGCAATCTATCTGAAGAAATTGTGATTTTATTAATAATAATAAATGAATATTGTTCAATTAAAAAGAACGATAACGGGTATTTTTTTAAATTTATTTTTAACTTTTATTTAAAAGATTTTACAATCGAATTAAGTTAAAGTTTTGATTCGTTCATGGGTTTCTTTTTTCATTTCCACACGTTTCTCTCTTCATTTTGTAAATTAATAAAAATACATGTGTAAGAAATTATGTAATTCTGGAGAAGAATTAGATTAAAAAATATTGATGCATAAATAATGTCATTTAAATAATTTTGAAACTACATTTTTAGGAATAGATTATATGAAATTTTGCATTTTGAAAAATATTTTTTTCGTTCTAATACAGCTGGCAAACACTTAGACAGTTGTCTTTGATGCCTTAAGGCAAGCGCAGCATCGACGTTATTCACTTAGCACTAACCAGTAGGTGCGTGTAGCTTGAAGATAGGCTACGGACGTGAGTCACACTACCCCGCAATGCTCTATGATTCTGTTAGACCGGGACCTGCGGTTTAAAGTGGATTTCTTACCACTACAAACATCCATGGCACCGCCGGGACTCGAACACGAAACCTATGGTACCGAGTGCTAAAGCGCTAGTCAGTCGTCCATTCAGGCCCCTCATCTACACTCAAGAGCTAAAACATTATGACCACCTGTCAATAACGAGTTGGCCCACCTTTGGCGCGCAACACAGCTTCAACCCACCTTGGCATGGCTTAATACCACCACTTAATACCAGTTAAATACCACTTCCACCTGATCACGTGCCTTCCACGTCATCCAGGCGAGTTCATTGCAAAATGTAGGGGTGGTCATAATGTTTTGGCTCTTGAGTGTACATTGATCATGAAAAATCAAATTTACCGGTGATAACGTATTTTTAGCGACACCACTACGTTGGTTCACCATTGTTTCTGAGATAATTAATAAAAATTGATGTGTAAAAGTTTATGAAATTATTGAGAAGAGTTTGATTAAAAAAATTGATGTATAAATAAGGTCATTGAAATAATTTTGAAACTACATTTTTAGGGATACTTTATTACATGAATTTTTGCATTTTGAAATTTAATAAAGTTATTTTAAGTTCTAGTTTATTAAATATTTAACTTCAACATTTGTTTCCAATGATTTCAGTTCAAAGTTACCGTTTTTATTAAAAAAAAAAATGTTAAGTTACACAGATCTGGCACTTTTGTAGCCATTTTATTTTTCTCGCAACGCCCGACTTGAAAAGGCGCACTAACACCATAAAGTTGTTCTCTTTTTTTCGAACACCGATTTTACTGTTGCCATTCGCAGCGCCCGAAATCGAAGGAAAATATTTATTCTGCGTCTTTTCTGCTTCTACTTTTTTTCTTTCTTTTGTAGAAGAAGAATATTTGCGTATTTATTTCTCAAGAAAAGGAAGGGAGGGAAAAAATCGCTTACAGCCATTCCATTGGCGCGAAAACTTCATCTCTCTCCTCTAACTTGCGGGTTTTAGAGCCCTGAAGTGCGCATTGAATTCTGCGTCTGTCGTGAATCGAAGCATAAAAGGGTAGAAGATGATTTATCATTGGGTAGGGATGAATTTATTCAATTCTTATCGCTCTTTCGTTATCGGACTCATCAGAAATCTCACTCTCAGTTGAAACTTTTTTTATTTTAAACTAGCGATAAAAACTCGAAATGATTTGTAATAGCAAAAATAGCAAAAAATAATAAACTGCTTTATTCCGTTCCGATAAAAAAAAAAATCAATTTGAATAAGATTAAATTATTTAGTCATTCGTGACGTGTTTTTATATGGCACCCTATTAATAAGTGAAAAAAAAATCCCACAGATTTTTAATACATTTTGATATGCGTCCGTTTTGGAATAAGTCCAACTTGATATACGACTTGTTTGGAAGCGAAATTTTTTTTTTTAATGTTATGGGAATTGCGGATTTAAAACCACGCTGATTTATAAAATAGTGGTACCTCGATATGCGCCCGTTTTGGAATAAGTCCAACTTGATATACGACTTGTTGGAAAAATTGAAGGAGGGTTGTGGCGGAGGAGGGGGGGGGGGCATTGTAAAATTCGTTTTTTTTTTTTCGACGGAAAAAATCATTTGAAACGATTTCGCTTACATTAACCTCTTCAGAGACGAATTTTTATAGTGAGAAAAAATGACATTTTTTGTTTTATTACTATTTATTCATCTTAAATTGATAGGAATTAAAAAAAAAAAAAAGGAAAAGAATAAAAATGCACAAAATACCTCACCGTACACATTTGTGACTGCTGAGCGTTCAATTTATTAATGATTTACAAGTGAAATGATTTCATATATTCCGGACGTTCATTATTAAAACTAAATATATTTAATATATCGGGTATTATTATTATCAAATATTAACGATGTGTTCAAATCAGCAACCGACACTGACAGTCTTTACGTTATTTTTATATTCCTAACTGTATACAGTAATATTCCATATATATTTTTAACTTTAACATTAACTAACTTAAAAACATTAATTTGTTTTCGGTCAAACCGCATTAACCTCTTCAGGGATGACTTTTTTATAGTGAGAAAAAGAAATGACTTCATTTTATTTTTGTTTTATTACGATTTATTTATTTTATATTGATAGGAATTGGAAAAAGAAATGCACAAAAGAAAGAGTCCATATTTGTGGCTGCTGAGCGTTAATAATAATTTATATGTGAAATGATTTCATACATTTTTAGGCATAAATGCATCATTATTATTCCGGGAATTCATTATTGAAACTAAATAAACTAAATACCTTTAATATATCCGGTATAATTTTTATCAAAAATTAGCGATTTGTTCAAATAATCCAACATCACTGACACTCCTTACCCTATTTTTATATTCTGACCTGTACACCGTCAATACCGATATCAGAGCAGCCAAACAATAAGATTTGTATTTGTCCTGTCAAAGATTCTCCAGTGAATAATGATCAAATTTTTGGTTATTTTTATTAATGATTATTATTCTAATTGTAAAAAATGTCCGCATAATGTTGTTTTAATGCAGCTGGCAATATAGAGACAGTTCATTTTATGCCATAAACAAAGGGCTGCACTGCTGCTACTCACTTAGCACTACCCAGGGGCACGCGTAGCTTGAAGATAGGCTACGGACGCACTTCCCCGCAACTCTCTACGATCCTATTAGACCGGGACCTGCTACTTAAAGCGGATCCTGAACCACTGCAAGCATCCATGGAAAAGCGGAACTCGCACCTGAAACTTGTGGTACCGAACTTGTGGTGGCCATTTGGCCTTCAGACTCCTGTCCACAGTGGCCAAAGGCGCTAAGAGGTTAAGATATTTCAATCTGCTTATTGTCTTACTATACATAAAGATTAACAACAAATCACTCTGTTATACTTTCTGCTGACAATGTCATCATCCTACAAAATTTTACTTCGAAATGCTCTACGTTTCAATACCACCAGGGTTGTCATTCTAAAACCTGATATTGTAGGGGCAGTCGCTTTTTAAACCGATGGATTAGTTTTGCACACCAGAAAAAGGGATGTAAGCTGTTGCCATCAACAGAAAGAAAGTAAAATGAAAAGCAAGAGAGAAATCACACACCGTAAAACTTTTCGAATTTAATTTCGAGCGATAAAATTCGGCATTAAAGTTTTCTTTCAAGCGAAGGAGTTGCAAAAAGCTAAAAATCGGAAAAATTCCTTGGCGCCGCGCCAACTTTCAAGCCGGGGGAATAATAATTAACTGGGGTTGTCGAAAGAATGCCCGACACCCTGCTATCCCCCTCAATCATTATAAAAATCCAACCCGCGGGAAAGGAAAAAAAAAAAAAAAAAAAAAAAAAAAAGGGGGCCCAAATAATAAACGGTTTCGCGTTGGCAGGCATAACTAATGATGGTTGAGGGGGGCAGGCATTACAAAATGTAGTTTCCTGTGTTTAATGGTTTAATTAAGCGAAGAAATGTCTCCCCGCTCACTTTTAAAACGCGCACGGCTCTTTCTTCGCAACTTTCAATTTATCCCCCCCCGCAAAAGAGTCCATCCATTATGGGGGCAGAAGAAAAAAAGAGATCGATTACGAACAAAAAGGAATGCATTGCAGTTGACTTCACTTCGATTCATGTCTTCGCGGGCATTTACAATGGAACACTTTAACCTGACGATAGTCAACGTGTTTAAATGTCTTGCTTTGTGGTTTGATTTGTCGCTCTATGCTCATCTTGTGAACACGAGGGCTCAACAGACCGGAACTTACAGTTTTAAAGTTTACACTCACAAACATGCATGCCACCGCCAAGATTCGAACCTCAAGCCTGTGGTACCAAAGGCCAGAGCCCTAGCCATTTGGCCACCAGGTGGCGCCCTGCCTTGTGATGACACAGGTAACAGTGCCAGAGGAAACAGGTTCGAATTTTCGGATGGTGTGCAACGTTAAAAAAAAACGAGAGGTGACTCGTTGGCAATTGTGTGTAAGGTTCTCGCATCGAGTTACTTTCTGGGGTGAGTTTTAGCTTTTTCTCTCATGCAACTTGCAAATGCAGGACAGTTATTCTTAAAAGTTAAATACGGGACCACTGATATACAGTCACCATATATAACCTATATGCAGCTACCGTTTCACCGATAAATAGATTCAGTGACCACCGATATACCCCCATTCTCTATGCAGTATGTAAGTGTGGGGCAGTTACTCTTAAAAGTGGAATATGGGACCACCGATATACAGATGTATACGACAGATGTACAACTACCGTATGATATACAACTACCTTATATTACAGATATGCAGCTATCATATACCACCGATATACAGCTACCATATACCACCAACTTATCCAACCTTTTCTCCCATGCAATATGCAAATACTGAGCAGTTCTCTTAAAAATCTACCCAGAAGGCAATGCTTACCGCTCACCGCTGATCATGGCAGAAATCAGTGAGACACGTAACCATTCATATACAGCTACCGTTTTACCGATATATAGGTACCGTGACCACCTATATACAGCAATCTTATACCACCGTTTTCTAGGTTTTCCTCCCATGAAACATCAAATACGGGACAATTATTGGAACACGGAACCTTTCTTCTAAGGTTAAAGGCAATCATATACGAACTAAAAGTTATTAAATCTGACCAAAAATGTTTTCGATCCCCAATGCGTTAAGAATTAATAATATTTAGAATATAATTTGGAACATTAGGAGATATTTTTTATACCTATGTTATATTCCACTTATATATCATTGCAAAAGACGGGCAGGGCGGTTAACGGAATGAAACCTTTCAAGAATAACTGCATCATTTTGTATATCCTGGAGGAATACCACCCTCACAAAGCGGTCTGAATGTCAACGCGAGGCACTCACTTAGTTTACCATCGAGTCTACTGGTTATCGAGCCCATGTTTTGAACAGCTCATGTACAGATTCGTTTTGGTTCATTTTGTCGCTTTGCGGTCATCTTATGCCCACTTGGCTAAATAGACCGGGACCTACAGTTTAAAGTGGATTCCGAACCCCTCATAAACATCCATGCTACCGCCAGGATTCGAACCTGAAGCCTGTGGTACCAAAGGTCAGAGTACCATCCATTTGCCATCAGTTAATGTCCAGAAGACATGGGTATAATGTTTATGTACATAAGGCATAGGTATAGTTTAATCGTACAAATACTCGCGAAACAAATACATTTTTATTCATTACCACGCCATTATTCTAGTGAATGTAGTAGTAGTAATGAACAAAGAAACCCGCAGCCGGTCTTATCTTACCGAAGAAGCTCCCGGATAATTCGTCCTCATCTGAATCCGGCTGTCAGAACGAAGAGAAATGGTCCCCGCCTTCGCCTAAGCCACGCGCGGGCCCGCTCCCAAATCTGACTAATGGTCAAGGTGGTCACTTCCTCTGAGCGATGACCTTGCTTTCCGGCGCAAGGGGTCACCGCGGGGGCGTGCAGTAGTCTCCTCGCAGACGATTCCTTGCTTCCGGGGAGGGGGTGCTTTGAAATCGAAATTTGCAAAAAGACAGCGGATAGAACGGCCTTTCTGTATAATTGCATAAAATGTTATCATTATTATTATTATCATCATGTGTGAACATGGTGTTGTCCTGGTTAGGGGTCCGTGATGTTATGCGAAAACGAGGATCAAGCAAATAAAACTCCATTGCCAATTATGCCCGAAAATGGTACTTTGGGCCCCTTAACTCTTGAAATGCTTCATGAATATAACGTTTGTCTTAAGAAATTTTCTGGAGAATTTGGCTTTTGTTTGAAATGTTTTGTAGTAGAATTTTGAAGCATATTTATTTATTCAATAGGTATAAATACTCGTAGTGCGTTGATAAATTCCTTTTTCGGGATGTTTCATATTTATCATTTCTGGCATTTTCCGTGCTTATGGAGCTGTACTATATAGTGTTTCTTGTTGTATTTGGAATACTTCATTATTTCATTTATGCTTAAATTTATCTTACTTTTATATATTCTTTTAGAGGTTCTTCAACAATTCATTCTTCATGAAGTTCTTGATCTATTCGACACTATATTCATGTGACTATTGAATTTGGTCATTCTTGTAGTATTCAATCAATTGCTTCCTGTATCTCGTGCATTACTAAACATTGGCATATTCCTGAGTTTATTCATCCGTTCTCGAATGTTCACACATAATGAGTTGAAATTTGCTGAGAAGATTTCATTATTATTATTATTATTATTTTGCTCTAGATATATGAAATGGCCGACTTACAACCATCTATTTCGAGATTGGCTAGAAGTCAAAGCTGTAATAATCCGATAGTTTTTACTTTTTAGCTTGAACTTATTCGTGGTTCAATTTTAGTGCATGTTACTCAATGTGCAATCAATATCTTTTACAAAGGACATAGATTCCGTTAGTAGAGTTCACTGCTTTAAAAAGCGACTTGTCCAGACAGAGATCGTGACAAACAGTCCGAATTTTTCAATATTCAGTGAATACCGCATATAAAAAAGATACGCATAAGACATTAATCTATCCGGTTTGTGTTAGTAATATAGCATATACTTGTTTTAAGAGGGTAGTGTTACTCGCGGCTGTAGCCTATCTTCAAGCTACACGGGCCCCCTGGTTAGTGCTAAATGGTAACAGCTTTCGTCGGTGCAGCCCATTTTGGGCTGCTCACTGGGACATGGTCAATACGACCCAGTCTTCGAAGCAATTAAAAAAATATACTTGTTATAAATTTTGAGTAACACTAAATCTGTTACAGTTCTGCTGTATCAGTCGGAAATCATTAAAGCCAAAATGTATGATTTTTTTAATACATCCGTTAACTAGTGATAAACTTATGTTTGCCACAATTAGTACACGCAGGAGTTAGGGTTGAAGGAGGCCTTCCAGATGTAGTCGTAGAACGTTTGCAAGTCGTAGAACAGAAAACCCGTAAAAATCCCACCTGGTGGATCAACTGTCAATCTGATAACCTCATTTTAACAATTGAATCCACACATGTTCAGTGACTGCAAGTACTGTTCAGACAGTGAAATATTATATATATATATATATATATATAATTAAATAGAAATGTGCCATAAATTTGCGCAAACTTTCAAAATTCATAATAAGAAAGTGAATATGATCAAAGGGACATTGGATTTTTCCTCATGATATAAAAAAAAAAATAATTCCAAACATATTAGAAAGAGGGCGCTCGCACGTCATACAGGGCCGTTTTATGCAAATCAAACAGCCACAAACTGATAAGAAACACACCACAATAACAAGACAATGTGCTTTCAGTTCAGCCAAAGTGGCTGGGTAGCCCCAGTGCACTGGAGACTAAGTATCCCCACAACCAAACATCTGCCAGGACCAAGTCTGGTGATCCTTAGGGCTATTTAAACTTAAAACCTCGACTTATCATTCGGTCTTAAGTGAAATCGAATTACAGGAACGTCTGAAAAGTGTGAAGGCCACCAACTTGCATGAAGGGGAAGACAGATAGCACATAAAGACAGCATCGCGATATGCATTGTAGAAAATGACATATCGCAAATATATTCTCCATGTTTCAGTACATGATATTCGCATACTTATTTTCATGGATGTCGTTTGAACGGCCTATAAGATGAAGTACTGCAGCACTCCCTGGTGGCAAGGATCTATTTTCTACACATGAATACATATTATTACCCATTTTCATAGCGATTTGGTTGAACGGTGTAGAAGTGGATAGGCTGCAGCACCCTCTGGTGGCGACTCATAACAAAGGGGATAGCATAAAAACGTTCTCCATGTCTGTCAAACACATGCAAAAAATTTCATCCAAATCGGTCCAGCCGCTTAGGTGGAGTTCAGCGACAAATAGACGTACAAAAGAATTGTAAATATAAAGATATACAAATGTGTCCAAAGGGTAAGACAAATTTTCAATTAAAAATTCCTGGGGCTTATGAAATTTCAATTTTTTTCCTTTTTAGGTTGCCGGCACTGTCCTTGACATCTATGTGAAATTTTGACGTCGAAATATTCGTTAGTGTCTGAGTTTCGCTTGGCTTTGTGAGATGCTAAAAAATGGCTGCTAATGGCTGCTATGATGCTAATTCTGGCGATTTTTTTGAAATTTCTGAATTCATTGAGCAAAGAACTTACATTCAATTTTTTTTGCGGAAACGGATTGAATGTTGCAGAAGGCATTCGGTGAACATTCCTACATCGGAAAGAAAGGTTTAGAAGTGGAGTAAACAGTTCAAAGATGGCAGATAACGTGTTAAAGACTAAGAGCCCTCTGGTCGACCTTTCAACCTCAATCGACGAAGCTCACGTCCAAAAAAATTAACGATTTGATGCTTGCAAATCGTCTATTTACAATTAGAGACCTTGCTGATGATGTTGGAATTTCAAAAGGATCAGTCCATTCCATTTTGGGTCTCAATTTTTGAAATTTCGATTGGTACCCAAAACCATGAATGAGCCAGTTCACACGGCATTGATTCTTCGCGACTTTTTCGAGAATAAATAAAACACATATCGTTCCACAACCCCGTGCGAGTTCTGGCTTTTTCCTAAACTTAAAAAGACCACTCCGGGGACACCGTTTTGAGTCGATTGAAGAGATTCAACGTGAATCGCCGCGCGCTTTGAAAGTCATCTCTGCCGATGACTTTTTAGCATGCATTGAGGATCGGAAAAGAAGTTGGCATAAGTGCATTGTGTCCGGTGGGGATTACGATGAAATAAATTTGGAAGAATAAAGAAAGAGTTTTTGAAAAAAAAAAATAATTGGTCTTACTTTTTGGGCTTAGTAGTATGTATGTGTGTGTGTGTAACATCGGAGATTGGTAAGCAACATTCTGACATACCACGATATGAAATAAAATCTATTTTCACAGAAAAATGTCGGCACTCTTTTCAGTTTTAAATGTTAATCATCAGTTTTCAAACCGGAATCGATTTCCTTTCCACAGAACCTAGCAGTCCTCAAAGGTATTATTTTCGCAACCTTTGACGAGATCCAGAGTCCCACTCTTCTTTCGCAGGGGTGAATAAATCGGTATTCGCAGCTGACAGCTGTACTTTTATCGAAAGGCAATTGCAGCTGAGCAAAAAGCCGATAGCTGCGCTCAAAAGGCAGAGCGTCGGATTGTGTTTCTAATTGACTACATGGCTCATAGCAGAGAGACAGAGATATCTGGATGAAACTGTGTTTTTATCTGCCTTTTATCTGACGGAATTTAAAATGATGAAGTGCGGGTTGCGTTTTAATCAAAAGATGTGTCACCGTTTCCGGAGGCTCTTTTTTTTTCTTCTGTTTCGCATTGATCGGAGTGAAATAAAACAGCTCTTGTTATTCAGATGCCGTCATCTCTGAATGGTTTTATTAAAGTCATCGCGACTTGTACTGCGAACTGAAAATGCTTTCCAAAATCCATAATCTTTTTTTATTAGATGAAGCTTCGTTATAATTTTAAATGGACTTTATTTGAGGTATTTCAAAGCCTTTTGCGATAGTTCTGAGGACTTTTATTATTTATGAAAGGAATCTCTGTATAATAAGGATTCTTACAACATAGTTCCTATCCAGAAACTGAAGTAATATAAGTATTCTTACAATCTGTATAATAAGGATTCTTACAACATAGTTTCTATCCAGAAACAAGAGGTAATATAAGTATTCTTACAATCTGTATAATAAGGATTATTACAACATAGTTTCTATCCAGAAACGGAGGTAATATAAGGATTCTTACAATCTGTATAATAAGGATTCTTACAACATAGTTTCTATCCAGAAACGGAGGTAATATAAGGATTTTACAATCTGTATAATAATGATTCTTACAACATAGTTTCTATCCAGAAACGGAGGTAATATAAGGTATCTGTATAATAAGGATTCTTACAACATAGTTTCTATCCAGAAACGGAGGTAATATAAGGATTCTTACAATCTGTATAATAAGGATTCTTACAACATAGTTTCTATCCAGAAACGGAGGAATTTCCTCTATTAACAGGGTTCAGGAATTGATACATAGTTCTTATGTTTAATAGATACGGGGGCCTGAATGCGCTCTCTAGCGCTCTGGCGCTCGGTGCCACAGGTTTCGGGTTCGAGTCCCGGCAATGCCATGGATGTTTGTAGTGGTTTTGGATTCCACTTTAAGCTGTAGGTTCCGGTCTCATATGACTGTAAAAACATTACGAAGCCAAGTCAGACATTCGGGCGCTCCATCACAACAGCAGCTGCCCTCTTTCCCTTCATCCATGAGTAGATTCCTCACTGGATGTCCATCTCACAGTGCAGAACACTGAGGATTAGTCACAACAACAATAAATACGCAGGAGAAATTTGAAATACGATAAAAAGGAATAAAACAATACCTAAGATGAGAGGAAACTTTGAATAGGGAATATACATTTAGCAATTTTTATTAGAACCATTTAATCCATTGCTGTCTCAGTACACTCCGCTCAGGATCCTTGGACTCATACCAAACAAATTTCTCCCATGAGAAATAAAGGAGAAATGTCCAATCCGTTCAATGGCTCAACAGACCCATGTGGACCAAGGCCGTCTGCCTACTGGCAGATTCTGAAACATGATATCTTTTTTTTTTCTTTTTACGGGGTAGAGTTATCAACCCTACGCACAACAATCATATTAGAACGGGGACCTACGATTTAAGGTGGATTCGAACCACTGCAAGCATCCATGGCACCACCGAGATTCGAAGTTTGTGGCACTGAGCGCCAGAAGGCTAGTCACTCATCCATCGGGCCCTTGATAACATGCTTACTTTTTTTTTAAATAAATGGGCGCAGGTAAAAAAGATGCCAAGTGGCGATACAGCGCCTACTCTAATACCAAAGGACTGGAGATGTTTTGCCCCAACTTTTCTGTTCCTTCAGAATAGGGCGACGCATTCTATTTTATGACTACTCTATGATACTATATAATTTTTTACTCGAAATAAAAAGAATACAAAGAATCATGAACAAAATATCAGTTTAAAATTTAATTGAAACAATATATATATATTAAAATGTGTAGTTTAAAATCCGAAGACATTTCAAATGATATAAAAAATAATTATAAAAGAAGTTAATATATAATAATAGTTTATTCAATGTCTTCTATATGTAAGTACATTTGAAATTTCTAATTCTTTCATAAAAATAAAAACATTATTTTTACTTCTCTTGTCAATTTGTTATAGTTATCATTTCTATTTTGTCATTTTATGCTAGCACTAAAACTATGACACTCTTTTATAATTCTTTTTAAGAGGGTGGGGGAGGGGAAACAAAAACGTTTTTTTTAAATAATAAAACAGGTTTTTGAAAGGATCATTACTTGAATAAAATTTTAATACTGAGAATAATTCCACTTAGAACTCATTTAATTAAAAAAGTAAAATATAAAAGAAATAGAAATACTGAGTTAATTTATAAAAATACAGTAAAATGAATGGATAATAATAAATTCATAAAAATGAAATAAATAATAAAATTTTTTAATAAATTAAATGGAAATAATATATAACAAAATATTGCATTCAATAAAATTTAATCAAATTCAGCTTTTTATATCATTTTTTTTTTTAAATGTCAGCACAATAATTTTTGCGTTAAAAAGATAATTTATTATTAATGTATCATCTAAGAAGCAACAACAACAACAACAAAAACTTTTTGCTAATTAAAATAACATGATACAAATATTTTTATACCATCAAGAACACTTTTTTCCCCCTTAAGACACGCGTTTAAGGTAGCAAGCACCGTTAGAGACGTGGGGAAAAAGTAATTGTTTATGATATATGCTTTTAATTACAAAAGATGAATTTTAATAAAAGTGAATGGATATAATAATGCCGAGATTAATTTTTAAGGAGTGAATTATCTTTCACGGCTTATTGATAACATTGGCAAGACTTCGTTTAAAAAAAAAAATTAAACAGCAATACGTA
>BPLR01018762.1:0-31937 GCA_021605095.1 Caerostris extrusa
TTGAAATAAATGGAAAAATTAAAATAGTATATAATACATTTGAACTAATCATTAACGTTATTGTTATTTTTCTCGTTTGAATTCGTATCCCACACTAAGTGCAATTTATGTTAGATAATGAATAATATTAATAAAATCAGGTGCAAATGTTACTGCTGTGAACAAAAAGTATTTTTTTTTTTTTTTTTTCAAAAACTCTTTATTTATTCTTCCAAATTTTTTTCATCACCTTCAAAGTAATCCCCTCGGACACAATGCATTTTTGCCAACTTTTTCCAATCCTCAATACATGCTAAAAAGTCATCGGCAGGATGGCTTTCAAAGCGCGCGGCGATTCACGTTGAATCTCTTCAATCGACTCAAAACGGTTCCCCGGAGTGGTCTTTTGAGTTAATGGAATAGCCAGAAGTCGCACGGTGTTAATACGGTGGTTGTGGAATGATATGGGTTTCATTTCTGGCGAAAACGTCACGAAAAAAATGCAGTGTGAGCTGGCGCATTCAGATTTGACGCGTTTGAGGCCCAAAATGGAATCGACCGATCGTTTTTAAATTTCATTATCATCAGCAAGGTCTCTAATTGTAAATCGACGGTTTGCAAGCACCAAATCTTTAATTTTTGGACGTGCGCTTCGTTGGTTGAGGTTGATGGTCGACCAGAGGGCTCTTCGTCTTCAACGCGTTCTGTGCCTTCTTTGAACTGTTTATACCACTTCTAAACATTTATTTCCGATATAGGAATGCTCATCGAATGCCTTCTGCAACATTATATACATTTCCGCAAACAAAATTTAATGCAAGTTCTTTGCTCAATTAATTCAGACATTTCAAAAATCGCCGGAATCTGTTTTAGTGTCTCACAAAGCCAATCCTAACTCAAACACTATTAAATATTTTGACGTCAAATTTCCCACAGATGTCAAGGACAGTGCCAGCAACCTAAAAAGGAAAAAAAAATTGAAATTCCATATGCCCCGGAAATTTTTAATTAAAAATTGGTCTTACTTTTTGGACACAGTATTATACTGATGATTTTTTATAAGTGGGCATTTCTTTTTAAACGGGAAAAAAAGACATGATACTTTTACTTTTCTAAATAATTTACACGCTATTCAATTTGATTACGCCAAGAAAAGATAATTAAATGTGGGAAAGAGATATTTATGAGACTCATATAGTAATACAATATGCTTATTACAAGCTTATGTTGAAAATACTGTATTATTTCTCGTTAGTATGAAAATTTCAGCCCTAACAAGAAATAAAGACTAGTGGGTAGACGTTTTTAGCTAAAACTTTCAATAATGACCAGTATTTTGAATTTGTTCTTTTCTGAAAGTTATAATAATTTTTCTAGTTTGTAAATTGAAAAGTCTTCATTGAATTTTTTAGAGAAAATTTTCAAAAATCATAAAACTAGCTTGTACAGTGTACAGATAATTTTTCACAATTTTTTAAAGTTTTTATCTTTGAAAATTTTTAGCTTAATATTTTATTTATTTTAAATATAAATCGATCTAAATTGTATTATTATCAAATGAAACGTTTCTCAATATATTTGCTTCATTCATGAATATTAAATTATTTCATATTTCTAATCTTGTTGTATTTTTAGTTCCATCATGGCAGAGTATAATTATTCCATTTTCATCATCAAACTGTTCCCATCATGGAACTCGAACTAATGTGCTGTGATATAAGAATGCTCAACTCTACAAATTACGTTGGTGCACCAGTACAAATATTCGGATTATTAAACCGTGTTTTTGGATGTTTTATTTTACAGTCTAATTTGTTTTACAATAATTATGCACTTACTGAATAAAAATAATAACAATTGTTAAAATATAATAACGTAAATAAATCTTTGTGATAATTGTTTTGATTAAAAACGTAAATGTGATATAATAAGTGCAATAAAGTATTTTCCATTTAAAGTGTTTTTTTTTTTTATTTTGTGAGTTTCTTCTTGTACAGTTTATGTTTTTTTAATTTATTGCTATACTTTCTATTTACACAGTGAAAAATCAGAAATTTATAATATATATGCCATTAAATATATTCAAATAAATAATATTATTGTAATTTCTACTATTCTAATAAATACGTCTCCTTTTTCTGATTTTCTTAAAGAATTCCTGTTCTTAAAAGCAGACGTTCATTAAAACATACTATTTGCTTAATGGCTTTTTGCAAATGCCGACATTTTGGTGAAAAGGAATTTTATAAACAGTTTTATATAAAATATTAACAATTTGCTAAATTTTTATGGTACACAATGAAAAGTTATAAAATTGTAAATATTATTGTATCTGGACAGGGCCGGATTTAAATCAAAAGAGGCCCTAGGCTAGTCCACTTATGAGGCCCTTTCACCTCCCCTTTTAAGTTTGTAAATTACATGAGAGAAAATAAAATACATCATTACTGTGATACATATCAATATGTTAAATAAAACATGTTGTGATTGGTTCTAATCTTTATAAAAAATATTACACGGATAATAAAGACAAAAAAAGTCGAGAACACTTATTTGGACATTTATTCTCAGCACCCTATATAGTACTTGTAACAATAACTAATCAACATAACACAAGAAACAAAATTCAGATAATAAAAATCTTTGACTACGAAAATAAGATCTGCAATAAAAATGATTATATTTTCTATCAAATTAAATTAAATATATTCAATACATTGAAGATTAAAGCAAATTCAATTCAGATAAATTTATTTCATAATAATTCGCATTTAAAGTTTAAGTATGAATTATTATGAATTTTAAGTTTTAAACTAAACAAAAAATGGAACTTTATTCAAACAAAATCCAGATCACAAAAAAAGAAAATATCAAATTGAATATTGTGTTTACTGTTTTTAGAATAGTGTAATTCTAATTTTGTTAACAATTTGAATGTAGGCCTTCATCTTGAGGCCCTAGGCTGAAGCCTAGTTATCCTATAGGAAAACCCAGCCCTGTATCTGGATGACCTCTTGGTAACCTTTAACATGGATTTTTTTGAGTTCAGTTCATTTTTCTTCAATTGAGCAGAATCAGAAAAACTTCTCTCACCTCCAATTGAGCTGATATAAAATCATGGATTCGGATAAAATCATGTGTTACTTATCTTTTCACTTGATTTTCTAAGTAATACTTTTCAGTTGTAAAAATAAGTAATTGATAGATTAAGAATTACTCTCTTACTTTATGTGCTATTTAACATTCACAAAAATAATCCGCCATACACCTTCATCCCAAAGATGTCATGTTTAATGATACAAATTTATTTACAAGTTAGTGTGGAAAGTATTCGTTAGGAGGAAAAGCTGTAAACATATTAAAAAAAAAATTCTAGCCTTGAAAACTGATTCTTTTAATCGAGATTAAGGAAAGTATGAATATGTTGGAAATGTTTCATTTAAATTAACTTAATATAAAAGGAATTCTGGATAATTTTAACTACTCTTGTAGCTACTTGTATTTATTGATTATAATCTAATACATGTAGCAAAATAATATGCCTGAAACGTAAAATAGTATTATATATCTTTCCAATTTCAGGAAATATTTGACGGACTTTACCTTATCAATAAAATAATTATTCCCTGTATTTAATTTTTTCCCCTTGTACTGTAAAGATATCACAAATCAAAACTGTTTTCTTACCACATTAAGCAAATTTGGTGTAAAAACATGGATGTTAAATTAGTTTTTAACTGTTTAATTGCAAAAATTGTAGCAATTATTTTGATTTGAGTGAAAAGAGGTTTAGAATTTTTTTCGGTTTATACATTCAAATATAACTTTTCAGGGCGCTCGCTATTTTACTTTAAATTATTGCATTTTGAGCTTCCTTTTTATTGAATGACGACAAAAAAAAATAATAAATATTTTAAAATAACTTGAGCAGCTGATATAAAATGCAAACATTATGATAGTTGCTTTTTTCCTAAATTACATTAGGAAGGAATTTTTTATTTAAGTGTAGATAGGGACTAATTTTGTAATATAAAATATATCACAATTATAAACAAATAAATATTTTATCTATCATCAATCATCTTTTAGTTACTAACTAAACAAGAATCTTTATGCCGATAGCATAAATATTCAAAACTATTTTTATACAAATTAATCTTATTTCAATGAAGTTTATTATAAATCGTTCCAATTTCAGGAAACATTTCACGGAATTTAGCTTACCAATAAAATAATTCTTCCCTGTATTGAATTTTGACTCCTTGTATTATAAAGATATCCCAAATTAAAACTACCACATTAAATAAATGTGGAACGAAAGCATGGATGGTAAATTTAGTTTTAAAAGTTCTACTTGTAAGAATTGTATCAATTATGTGGCAATGATAGTAACAGTAATTATTGTACCAATGTTTTAGAAAATAGATTTAGAAATTTTTTTGGTTTTACAATAAGGGGAAATTTTCAGTGTGCTTGCTATTTTACTTTAAATTATTGCATTTTTAGCTTCTTTTTTTTTTGTATAACGACAAAATAATTAATAACTATATGAAAAGAATTTGAGCAGCTGATATAAAATGCAAGCTTTATGATAGTTGCCTTTTACCAAAATTATATTATAGGAAGGAATATTTTATTTAAGTGTTGATTGGAACTAATTTTTAATATAAAATCTATCACAATTACAAACAAGTATATTGTCTCTAATTTGAGTTGTCGTCTTTTAATAATAGTTAACCTTATTTAAATGCAGTTATTCTTAAAAGCAAAAAATTTCAAAAGTAAATATAAAAAAAAAATTTTTACAAAAATATTCATAATAATACTATCTGAGCTACAATTTATCTCAATTACAGTTCCATTTTTTCGGTAAACAATAGCCAAAATATAAATTATTTTTTCCATAAAAAAAATATAAAAAAATCCTTATAATCAGGAAGTATATGCATGAAATGAAATTACGATTCTTAAAGTAAATTTTCATACAAAAATATCTAAACATCTCATTTTTTTAATACATTTAGGGATTCGTGTTACATTTAGTTTCTATGAACAGTCCAACGAAGTTGGAAAACATCTTCCGGAGTATTTAGAGGGTAACTGAAAGTTATATTGGAGAAACTACTGAATGCCCACCCGGTCAATGTATGCCCACCCGAAAGCATAAAATTTTAATTTGGATCACTCTTTGAAATAACTGTATTTTTTAACAATCAAGAAAATATCACTTAATACAGAAAAAAGTAAAAAAACTATCAGTCACTGATTTTCTAAGTTTGGTCTTCCACGTTGCATAATTTTGATTTTTAAAAATTCATTTGATTACTGTATAATGAAATATAACAAAGTAGTTGATTTTTATACATTTTATTCTAAGTAAGACTAAATCTATCTTTATAAATTGTTACCAATTTATCTTGCCTAAATTTTATGATAAGTAAACGAAGATTGCCAAGAAACATAAAAGATTATTTTTCTTATATAATGATTCATCAAAAAGATCATTAACATATTTCAGTTTTGATGATTTTATATAAACGCTTATGACATATTGAAACAATGTGACTTTGTGAGAAGAATTCAATGGTGATTTCTATTACGGAAGAGATATAAGAAACTATTAGGTTAATCATCTGGTTTGATTTTTAAACATTAAAATGTACTTATAAGCTTTTTTTTTATTTTGGACGATGGAATTGAACATTTTTTAATAAATCAATGACTTTGGGCGGCTAAGTGATACTTTTCCGTTTTTTAAAAGACTGGAAAAATTCATAACTGACTTCAAACAAAAGAATTTTCTATATCTATAATTTTTTTTCAGGGTTGTTCAGGTGGATTGCACATAAATTAATTCATCATAGATAAGGAAACATATTTCGTTAACCTATTCTGTAATTTTATACAATAAATCAAAATAAGTTTAAAATATAATTTTATAAAAATTTCTTAGCATATCTTTTCAAATTTCTATAGAAGAAAAAAATACTTTCATCTAATAGAATAATGGGCTATTTCATAAAAGAAGGTTTCGGATAGATAGTAGAATAGGTGTATTACATGATTTAATAATAAATAATTCTTATACTTATAAAGTTTCCGTTGGCGTTTAAAATTTGTACTTTTTTGAAACAATTACTTAATTGTATAGGTATCAAATTTTTTTGGCTAAATTCAATGAATTATTATTGATAATTTTTTATTCACGCAGATATAAGTTTTTGTTCATTAAAAAAAAATCGAAAAAAATTAATTAATGTAAAATATTTATAAGAGAGAATATCTGGAAAAATATTAAGCCTTGTAGTACTCATAATCAATAGGAAGTCCCTAAATTCCAAAGCTACAAAAATTCCTTGATTTCTACTTATAATAACAAAACTTGTTTTACATTTAACGCCCTAAAGAGCATATATCCTATTAGGCCTGTACAATATTCTCTAGTTCTGCAAGTATTATAAGTGGATAATACGGTAAATTTGACAGAGACCAATTTATTCTCATTAATAATTTGAAAAGACTTTGTCAATTGAAGGGCTATAGAAACTGCCAGTTTAAATTTATTTTATGAGAACTCTTAAGTTTATCTTTATTTTCATAACTACAGGAATATCCAAAATAAATCTCAAACCAATTTTTGATTCTCAAAACAAAGGATGTTGAATTTTTATTACCAGCAATTTCAAATAACCCTTAATTTCCACATCTACTATAACAATCTAATTTCCATACTTTGCATAACATTCAAAAGTAAATCTCCCAACAGTTATTTGTTTTTCACTAATAAAAGCATGAAAATAAAGGTATCCTATTCTGGATACCTTAAGGTTATACATATAAGTGAAATAATATGTGAGCTTATTGCTTATTTTGTACATCGGTTGCTCACCATCTGTTGCAGTCACCGCTTTCGGTAATGAATAACCAAATGCAGAGTGCAATGAATTGGCGTGAAACGGCTCACATCGATATAAATGCTGTCTTTTGGAAGTTTTTCCGTGTTTTATCACTTATGATAGGAAAATGTGAAGATTAGATCTGGGTGAATATAGATCTATGTGAAGATTATGAAATACCCACCAACGAGTAATGAAGTTAGATCACGTATTGTTGGGCCTTTTGTAGCACTTGTCCAAGAAACACAAAGCCTACTGATTTATAGTAGAAACAAAATTGCACTTTATACAGTAGAACCTCTTTAAGTCGAACCTCCATAATTCGAAAACCTCCAAAACTCGAAAAAAATTCCCTTCCCTTCAAGCACCAAAACCGCCATTACTCGAAATTTCAACCCTCTGTACGTCGAAATAATTTGTCAATCCCCACAAGAGATTTTGGTATATATTTTCCCTCCGTAACTCGAAAAAAAAAAAAAAATTGGACCTCTGTATCTCGAACATTAGCAATGTTTGATTTTACAACATTTACAACTCGATCATTCGAAACTAATTACTTCTATAGCTCGAAGAAAAATAAGTTACCGACTTTAAGGATTTGCCGACAATGCAAGCCATTGTTTCTTAGAAAACAATGTATGAGTATAAAGTAAATAGAATAACCAATTCTATGAAATATTCTTATAATAATTCTTATTATTGCAAGGAATTTTCTGCTCTTTATAGCTTAGATAATGCTATAGATAGAGAACGATCGAATTATCTAAAGCCAAAAAAAAATAATAATAATAACTGACTTTTTTAATACATAATATTTTTTATTTTAAGGTTGTTTCGGAATTATTTTATTTTTTATTGTAGTACATAATATAAACATGTTTATTACCTCTGTAACTTGAATTTTTATTTATTTGACCTCTCTAACTCAAAATAAATTAGAAAGAATCTAAACCGCTACAAGTCGAATATTTCCTTACAAAATCCGCCAAAGTCGAAATCCTCCATAAGTCGAAAACTTTATAACTCGAATTATTTAGCGTCTCCCTTGAAGTTCGACTTACAGAGGTTCTACTGTATATGTATGTCCATTAACGACTTTTCACTGGTATTCAAGAATATTACTTAGTTAATCTACTTTCAGCTAATATTTTTTTATGTCATTTATTTACAGATTCTATGTTATTTTTAAGTTTGATTTGTCGCTCTACGATCATTTTTGTGCATACTTTATGCTAATTAAACTGGAACTTACAAGCTATTTTTAATTATATTTGTGATAAATACACACTTGTTATCTCAACTTTTCGTATTAAATTTTTGATTTGAATTTAATTATTCCCTAAATATATTTCAATATTTGTTTCATAAAGTATTGATTTTTTCTAAGTGCAGTAGATTTATATTTAATTTTTCATATTCTTCCCAGACACAAGGAAAGTACTTTGAAGCCAACTTCACGAGTAATATCCCAGAAGAGTTTAGCCTAGGTGGAAATGCGATTTCAGTTGGTAAGATTCCTGACGATATGAATATTTCTATAGTAAATTACGTGAAATTTAATAGAGCACAATAAATTAATAAACAATCTGTTTTTTCCTGTCTTAATTGAAAAAGGTGTAAGATGTACATGTTTAATGTACTATATTAGATGTCTTGAGCAGGGCCGGATTTAGATAAAAAGAAGTCCTAGGCTATTCCACTTATGAGGCCCTTTCACCTCCCATTTTTAAGTTTGTAAATTATTTATTATGTTTGTTTATTATTCATATGTGTAGAATTTCTCCTTATTTTTGATTCAGTGATTTAGTGTTTACTGTTTTTAGAATAGTGCAGTTCTAATTTTGCTAACAATTTGAATGTAGGCCCTCTTGATCTTGAGGCCCTAGGCTGAAGCCTAGTTAGCCTATAGGAAAATCCGGCCCTGTTCTTGAGGTATCCCTTAATTTTTTGGTTCACTTTAATAAAGAATGAAAATAAAGTTTGGCAAGATTGTAAGTATTGTTGAAACATTCTTGGTTTTCTTATATTATTTGTACATCTTTTCGCCAGCAACGATTGCGCTCTCTTTCAGAAGCAAGTTCACTAGATTCCGATTAAACGATTGGTGTACTAAGTTGAATAAAGATGTCGAGTGCCTGAACACGAAACTTTCATCTACTCAATGGTATGTGATGGAAATAGAAAGTCAGGATGAACAGATAATAGTAATCGTATGAATTGGGAAGGAAACAAAATGTAAAACATTGACGATGAAAATGTAACATGAAATTTGTCATCAGTATATAGCGCAGAACGATGGCAAAAAGCAGAAAAATATGATTCAAACAAAAGGGATTGTAAATGAAAGAATAAAATTAACTGTAATGACTGAAAAACTCGAGACAGAGTAAAGGCCAGTAGGGAGAAGGAAAAAAAAAAATCAAATTGGAGTGGAGTGAAATAAACTATAACGATCAAAAAGCTCGTTTAGAAACCAAGGTCAAAGGGGAGAAAAAGTACTTTGGAGAATATCAAGATGTTCCTTTCAGTTAGTTTAGATAATAAATCTTAGAGAGCAGAAAACAGTAGGCGGTGAAGTAAAATATCTGAAAAACGATGGGGGAAAAAAATAAGCCATTGAAATAAAATTTGAAATGAATGAGAATTAATAATGGAAGACTGGAAGTCATTGAACACAAGTAGAAAAAAATAAGTGAACAGAAAATTATGGTGGTTTAAGGCTTCGACTCCATTTAGAAGTAGAGTATGGATATTTGTTTTTCCCATTGAATTACGTAACAATAGTTTGTGCCTGGATGAGAGGGTTTTCGTAGGTAGCAATAGTACTGAGAAATTTCTAGAAAGTTTTTTAATACACTGCCCTCCAAAAGTTAAGGAACAACCGGTTTTTTGCGCCTAATTTGCAAATGAAGGAATGTAGAAACACCAAATTTGGATGGCATGTGCACAAAACAGTATTGACTGCAACATAGAAGTTTACATAAGAAAAATGCGAAAATAATTTACAGCAAAAAAAAAAGCAATCTCGCTGGAAAAGTCCATTCTAGGAAAAAATAATAATCACAGTTTTATGTGGTAAAATGTCATAGGAACATAACAAAAATGAGTTTTAATAAGGGATATGCCCACTCCTGGCTTGAATGCATTGGCGGCATCGACTTTCCGTGCTGTCAATTAAGTTGTTGATTACCGAAATGGGAAGCGAAGACCAGACACGGAGTAAGTTTTGTTCCAGCTCTCCTAAAGACCTTGGAGAAGGACTTAATGCAGCAACCTGTCTACCAAAATAGTCCCAAAGATGCTCTATCAGATTCAGGTCTGGAGATCGAACTGACCATTCCCTTCGCTCCAAACCAAGACCCTCAAGATATTCCTCAACAAATACAGCTCGGTGAGATCGTGCATTATCATCCACCAAAATGAAAAACTTGCCAATTGCACCGGCATATGGGCGGACATATGAATCAAGGATCTCATCCCGATATCTCAAACCAGTCACAGTTCCTCCGTGGAACACATGCAGGTCAGTGTAACCACCGAGTTAGATTTCTGCCCAAGCCATTATTCCACCACCTTGGTAACTGTGTCTTTCAACAGTGTTGGATTGATGGTATCTGGTGCTTTGTTCCTCCATATCAGCAGACGTCCTGAATCGTTCTCCAGTGTGAATCTGGAATCGTCTGTAAAGAGTACAAGAGCCCATCGTTCTCTGGTCCAGGAAACGTATTCTCTTGCCCAAGATAAGCGGGCCCTTCTGATACCTTTGAGGCACCGAGGATCTCTTGTACAGAATTTACTATGATGATAGAATTCTTGACATTTACAGCATTGGCTGAGTCCTGATTTTCTTCTCAGTGATTCAGCCCTGACCCTAAAGTAATATAAGGTGGACAGGTCGAAAATTCTTTTGTTTTGTTCATTTTTAGGTAGGACAACTAGGTAGATTGCGGGTGTCAGCACGATTACGAAGTGGGGTGACAAATTCAGGATGAAAGTTGAGAATTTGGAGTTCCTACGTGATGACATTAGTTGGGAGATGTTGGCAGTCCGCGAATTACAACTTTAAGTTGTTTTTCTTGAGGCAGTTCAAATGTGTGGCTTTTAAGTTTCAGGTGGTCAATTTGCTTGCGTATGGATCTGTAGTCATCTGGTGTGGTAGGAAATACTTTTAATTTGCCTCCAGATAGGCGTCCGTCAATTTTTGAATTAGTAATCTGGTTGAAGTTCTCAAGAATTTTGAATGTTGTCAATTATTATTGGAGGTACATATTTAGAAGTAGTGCGGGATGCAGGACAAGAAGAATCAATATTTTATTCATTAGCGAGATCAGTGTCCATACTGTTTTCGTCCAGATGTAGTTTATCAGCATGTTAGGAAATTTCTTCAATTTTAACAGGAGGTGTATTGTATTCTGTATCATTAGGATCAAGATTTTCATCGGGGTTAAGGCAAGCAAATTTAGAAGATAACCTGATGACAGTTGGATCATTAATATTAAGCTTTTTGTCTAAATTTTTCTCTGCTTTTGTGTGACCTTAAGTTTTTTCTTTTTGCAGGAGTAGTTACAATGTTGTTGGAATTGTTGAGTTTTACCAAGATGAGACTCATTTGCTTCCGTAGATTTTTGTTGGTGTTATTGGAAAGCTGAAATTGTAGGAAAAGGTCTAAGTTAGGAATTTGCAGCTCGAGTTTTAAACAGTTTTCAATATTGTTGAGATGATCATTAATATTTTCGCATTCAATGTATGTTAAAAAGCTTTTGATGCTTGTATGAAGTTGATCTATTTCCTGAATAAAATTAAAGACGGTCGGGTTTGTATTAATATCAATCATATGAAGCATACTACCAGGACTGGCTGATTGGTCAGTAGGGGAGAGAGACATGATTGTATTGTTGGAGGAGAGCGAATCTCCTTCGACAACAGCCATAATAGAAGTGAAAATAAACAAAACCTAATATTTAAAATTACTTTTGACTATTACACATAACAAGTGCGTACTTAACTGAGTTAAGGAGATGAGAAACGTTCGTAGCTAAAATGCCCGAACAACGGTAGCTTCATATAGATCAAAATGCTTTCCTACAGACGTTGCATCTTGCCCAGTGGCAAAGAGATTCGAAATCTGAATTTTAATATTCAAAGAAATCGTTTTCCTTTTCACTTTGTTAAAAGTGAATTATGTGACACTATGTAAAGCTACCAAAAATAGTTCAGTTATAATTAATAAAACAAAGATTTATAAACATCCAAAAAGTACTTTTCACTTTGAACACTAAACTCAAAATGCAGAAAAAATTCCACATTGAGGTTATAAAATTCAGGGAATACTCACAAATTTAATTCGCATTACATTCATCATTGTTGAATAAAGATGTCGAGTGCCTGAACGCGAAGCGTTCATCTACTCAATAGTATGTGAAGGCAGTAGGAAAGAAAAATCACGATAAATAGATAATAGTAATCGTATGATTTGAGAGAAAAAAAAAAAGAAGAAAGTAAGAAAAATGTAAATCATCGGTGATGGAAACGTAACAAGAAATTTATGATCAGTAAATATGCGTTGAAGTAAAATATCTAGAAAGCGATAAGTGAGCAGGAAATTATGGTGGTTTGAGGCTTCGATTCCATTTAGAAGTAGAGAAAGGATACTTGTATTTTCCATTCAATTGCGTAAATATAGTTTGTGCCTTGATGAGAGGGTTTTCGTGAGTAGCAATGGTATTGAAGAAATTTCTAGAAAGTTTAGTACTATAGTTGTCAATAGAATCAATTTTTAAATCTTGATGAATTGTAGAGTTGCGGACAAACCAGGGTGCACCAGTGATAATACGAAGAAGTTTGTTTTGAATAATTTGTACAGATTTCTTGTTAGATTGTGCAGCTAGACCCCAGATTGGGCAGCATAGGTAAGGATAGGCCTAAGAACTTGTTTGTAAAGAAGAAGTTTGTTTGGCAAAGTTAATTTAGAAAATTTATTAATGAGTGGTAGAGTGAGATAAAATTTTTTCCAACATTTTTCTTTGATTTTTTGAATATGAGCTCGAAACGTAAGTTTATTGTCTATAATTAAGCCGAGATATTTAATATTAGTTGCCCATTCAATTTGTTGATCAAAAAGGGAGAGATTAATATATGGTTGTCTGGCGTGTCCTTTTCGGAAAATGATAGCTTGAGATTTAGAGACATTAATTGCGATGTGCCATTTAATTAGCCAATCCTCTAAGATATTCAGAAAATTTTGAAGAGGATTGATGATATAAAGAATAGAAGCACCTTGGGCAAGAGCAGCAGAATCGTCAGCAAATAGGCAAGTGGAAATGTTAGTGCATTGAGGAAAGTCGTAGGTAAAGATATTGTAGAGAATAGGACTTAGCACGCTTCCTTGAGGTGTACCAGCACAAATACGACCGATTTTGGAGAATTCATTATGAAGTCGAACTTGAAAGGTTCTATTTTTAAGATAATTTGTAATGATAAGTGTGATCCAAGTTGGAAATTGAAGTTTGATCATTTTGTAGATCAGTCCATTGTGCCACAGTCGATCGAAAGCTTTTTTTGACATCTAGAAAGACACCTCCTGTAAAAAATTTATAGTTATATCCTTCAGTGATGAAATTGGTGACACGTAGAAGTTGATGATAAGTTGAGTGATGTTGACGGAATCCAAATTGTTCTGCTGGAATTATGGAATTTTTATCGCAAAAAAAAAAAGAAGTAATATGTTTCACTAAGAGTTTTTCGTAAAGTTTTCCTACACAGCTAAGGAGACTGATGGGCCGATAATTTTGAGGAAATTTCCTATCTTGGCCAGGTTTAGGGAACATGATGATATTTGCTTTTTTCCAGATAGGAGGGAAGTAGTGATATTTAGTACAGCTGTTGTAGATTTTTGCAAGACGAGTAATGGCATTAAGGGGAGAGACACATTAAGGCTTTATTTGGAATGCTGTCAGGTCCAGAAGATTTCCGAATGTTGAGATTCTTGATTAAGTTAATTATGTCAGATGGAGGAAAAAAAATATTGTTATGATAATTTTGATGATCAGCTAGAAAGGAAGTTACTGTATCTTCAACATGCTCAATTTGTGAGTAATCGCGAGGTTCAGTGTTTTCTTGAAAGGAGAGTTCAAGGTTTTCAGCAAAAGAGTTCGCTTTATCAGAAGATGAGAATATAAGACCTGAGGATCCAACCAGTGGAGGAATTTTGGGATATTTTTTGGTAAAATGTTTGTTAATTTTGAAGAGAGAATTATCTTCTGGATTTAGGCCTAATGAAAATTCATTCCATCTCTCATTTTTTAATTTGTGAATCATTTGCTTTATTTCTTTTTTGAAGCTTGTTGACGAATTGCTTGAACGGAGGAAACCTGGTATCTTGCCATAATTTTCGAATTCTGTTTTTTTCCGCAATTTTAGAGGTGATTTCAGTAGGAAGTTTTTGGTGTGGTGTACTGAGTTCTTCAGATTTGCTAGCAAGGTTGATAGCAGAAGTAACAGCATAGTTGAATTTATCAATTACACTGAAGTGACAAAAGTCATGGGATAGCAATATGCACATTTTCAGATGGCAGTAGCATCGCGTAGAACAGGTATAAATGCGCAGTGCTTTCGCAGAGCTTTCATTTCTGTTCAAGTTATTCTTGTGAAGAGGTTTTGACGTGATGATGACCGCACGACGGAATTAACAGACTTTGAACGCGGAATGTTAGTTGGAGCTAGACGCATGGGTCATGCCATTTCGGAAATCGTTAGGAATTCAACATTCTCAGATCCACTGTGTCAAGAGTGTGCCGAGAGTATGAAATTTCAGGCATAACATCTCACCATGGACAGCGCAGTGGTCGACCGCCTGCACTTAACGACCGAGACCGGCAACGTCTGCAAAGAGTCGTAAATTCTAACAGACAAGCAACACTGCGTCAAATAACCGCAGAAATCAATGTGGGACGTACAAGGGACTTGTCTGTTAGAACTGTGCGGAGAAATTTGGCTTTCTTGCTGTCTATTCTTGCTGTCTATTCTTTCTTGCTTTCTATTCCAGCAGAAGACCGACTCGAGTGCCTTTACTGACAGAACGACATCGCTTGCAGCGACTCTCGTGGGCACGTGAGCATATCGGTTGGTCCCTAGATGAATGGAAAACCGTGGCCTGGTCCGATGAGTCACGATTTCAGTTGGTAAGAGCTGATGGTAGGGTTCGAGTGTGGCGCAGACCCCACGAAAGCCATGGACCCAAACTGTCAGCAAGGCATTGTTCACGCTGGTGGTGGCACCGTAATGGTGTGGGTTGTTTTTTCATGGCATGGACTTGGTCCTCTGGTGCGACTGGACCGAAAATTGACTGGAAATGCTTATGTTCAGCTACTTGGAGATCACTTGCAGCCATTCATGGACTTCATGTACCCAAACAACGATGGGATTTTTATGGATGACAATGCGCCATGTCAGTGGGCCGCAACTGTTCGCGATTGGTTTGAAGAACATTCTGGACAATTCCAACGAATGATCTGGCCACCTAGATCGCTCGACATGAATCCCATCGAGCATTTATGGGACATCATCGAGAGGTCTGTTCGTGCCCAAAATCCTGCACCATCAACGCTTTCCCAATTATGGACGTCTATCGAGACAGCATGGCTCAATATTCCTGCAGAAGACTTCCAACGACTTGTTGAGTCCATGCCACGTCGAGTTGCTGCACTTCGCAGGGCGAAAGGAGGGCCGACACGATATTAAGAGGTATCCCATGACTTTTGTCACTTCAGTGTATTTTGTCAATATCTTGAATATTGGAGATGACTGGATTACCAGGAATGCTTTGAGAGAGAATTTTAGTAAAAAATTCCAATTTGTAGTTGTGATTATGCTATTGAGGAAGGGCGTAAATGAATTATGAGAGACTTCAACTATCACAGGGTTATGATCACTGGAAAGATCGTTGATAGAAGAAGCAGGCCCGGCGTTTAAATTTTTAAGAAGTGCGATGTCAAGAGTACTATTACAAGGATTGTGAAGGCAGAAATATGTGGGATCATTAGGAGCAATAACATTGAATGCATTAAGATTTGACCAATCGAATAGAATAGAACCATTTATGTTGCTGCGTCCATTATTCCATGCAGGATGCCTGGAATTGAAGTCACCAAGTAGAAGTACTTGTGGATTGGAGTTCGCTATTGTATCAAGTTCTTGTGTGAGGAATCTACCAATTGAGGGCGATAAATGCTAGCAACAGTAATTTTTAGGTTATTCTTGAGATTAATAACGATAGCAGAGTTTTCAAAGCTGGTTGTAGTAAAATGAATTTGATGATGATTAATATTTTTATGAATGCAGATAGCCGTGCATCCTCCTCTGTGGGTAAGACGATCGGAGCGATATAAGATATAATTTGGAATTTTGAAGGAATCGCCTGGCCGGATATGTGTTTCTTGGAGAGCAATTACATGAGGTTTATTTTCAGATATAAAATTTTGTAATTCATTAATTTTTCCTTTAAGACTATTGGAGTTCCAAGTCACGCATAAGATAGAATTATTGGTCGATCTATTGAATGTTATTGACTGGTTGATTTTGAAGAGCAGTTATTAAAACAGAAAGATTTGAAAGTACCCCAACTAATTGTTGTAGAATGAGTGAAATTGGAAGCGTTTCCGTGGAAGCCTGCAGAGTATTGGAAGAAGTAGTGGTGAGAGGTCTGGGTAGGAAGAGTTGGAAAGTCATCTGAAGAAGGAGGTAGAGTTGGAGAAGCCTTCTGATGAGCGGGAAGAGACAATTGGTTGGAGTTCTCAGGCTTCATTTGTTGTGCTTGTTTTTTAAGTCTCTCCGTCCAAGCGTTGACCTTCGGGGAGGAGCAGAGTTTTTAGGACAACCTGAGAAATTTGCAGTATGCTCACCAGAGCAAAGGGCGCATTTGGGAGCTTCATCTGGCCGTTTGGTGCATTCTTTGGTGGCATGAGGTCCAGCACATTTGAGGCATCGAGGGTCTCTTGTACAGAATTTGCTATGATGATAGAATTCCTGACATTTATAGCATTAGCTGGGTCCTGATTTTCTTCTGAGTGGTTCAACTTTGACCCTAAAGTAATATAAGGTGGATAGGTCGCAAATTCTTTTTGTTTTGTTCATTTTTTGGTAGAACTATTAGGTACAGAGGTAGATTGCCGGTACCAGCACGATTACGAACTGGAGTGATGAATTCAGGATGAAAGTTGCATTATATCCCTTGTCTCCAATGTCGCAGTTATAAAAATTAAAAGTAAAGCAAAATGTTCTTCTTTGAATTTGAGTCGATCATGTTGAATCAAAATAAGTCGTGTAAAAAGAGAAGCAACTTTTTTCCAATTTGTGCTAAACCAAAATCACGTAAAATCAGAATTTTGGTGTATTCATCTAACTCGTATTCAAACTTGTCGTAATCCAATATTTGTCTGATATTTGATTTTGATTTGTCTTTCATATTAAGTATATACAGAACAGCACCAAATCTGTTTTCCGCATCAAACTTCGATGCGGATCACAAAATACGAATCATGCGATACAAAGTAATATTTTTCACACTGACCTGAAAACCGATTGCTATTGTATTAAAGTTACGAACACAAACATTTTGAAGTAAATGATTTGTATCATATGTATTGATGCAAGTCAAAGCACCAAATCAAGTCAAGTCAAGTCAAGTCAAGTCAAGCCTTGCTGATGTAATGATTCGTACTGCTTATACGACCCATCAGTAAAGTCTTGGCGCGAATTCGTATTTGTGTTGATTTTTAAAACAGGTATTTGATCTTAAAATAATCGCAAAAGGGTAATTAAAATTATTTTTTAAATTTTAGAAATTATTTCATATTATATCCGCATAAAAATTAATCGTAGATAGTTTTATGTAATCAAAGTTATACAATTTATTTTATGATAAATGATCATAACTAACTTTTATTTTTCTGCATTATGTTTAGTATTATTTTAATATAAAGGAAAATATTATTAGAAAATAATAAAATCCGACAGCAAAAAATTTGAAATAAATTTTAATAGAAAGAAATTGTTTACAACTCAAAGTTTTTTTAATTGCAGTGAATTACTATCTAATTAATGTTATATAACATCATAAAAAATGAAGTTAATGTTTATTGTGAAGTAGTAAGTTATTAGTATTAGAAAACCAAAGTTACTTGAAATAATTATTTGTTATTTTGCATTAAAAAATCAATTTTAAGTAAAATTGATTGAAATATTATAAAAATGAATTATTTGACCATGCCAGACATTATATTAAAAGTTTATTTTATAAAAAATTAGTCTCATAGATTTTCTAAACTTTGGTCAAAAATGTACCATTTGTTTTTTAGAGAAAGAAGTTTTCAACTAATATTTTATGAAAATGCTTACATATTTACGTCAATAAAATAAAATGTTTTATTTCTCTAAAAAAAAGAAGTAACTATATGTATATCTTCATCAAAAAATTAAGCTACATTAATTTTAGCATTTAAACAAATTTTTAAACTCTTATGTTTATGGTAAAGATTAAGTTTTTATAGTTTTTGCTTTTATATAAATTGAATTTCAGAAAACACTAGTGGAAATAATGAAACCTTTCTCTGAATTTCATAATAAATATTAAGAGTCTTAAAACCTACTGTGACCTCTTAAATTTATTCTCTAGATTGATGAATCTATGCCAACTGATTTTACTATGATTTCAAACAGTAGCTTTCTTTGAATTGCTTTAGCCTTATTAATGATATTAATTTGTTTATCTGTAGTTATTAGAGGAAATTAGGAAAGATTATATTTCCTGACCTTTCTTATTTTGTCCAATTTGAGAAATAGAAATTTTTTTTCTCTCTCGATATGTAAAAATTTCATTTGCTACTATTTTTAGTAAAGTATATAAAATTTTTATTGTTAACCCTATATGCTTTTTATTTTATGGACCTTATTTTGATTCTATAAAGCATTAATATTTTTATGATTTAAATATGTTTATGCGAGATGATATTTTCATTCATATTTCTGTTTATTAGGGATGTATAAATTTCTCATTCAAGTTAGTTTAAAAATAAATAAATAAGTGATGAAACTATAAGAAAAATGCTGTTTAAAAAGTATTTTAAGATGAACTCTTCCTCTGTCTCTCTCTCTTTTTTTAAATTTCTAATGAGAGAAAAAGACAATTCTTTAAATACATTGTTTATATTTATTCTTATATATTTATGTACATATATTTCAGTTCCTGTCATCATGGCTGACAATAAAGAGAAGACTGAGCTATCTGATTCCCCTCATATTGGAGGGCATAAGGTAAAGTTCTGAAAAAGGGCTATTTTTATTGATAAATATTGTATCTAATTAGGTAGAACTGAATAGAAAGTTTGATTTCATTTTGTTACAAAATAGAAACAAAATCTCTTACACAAATATAGAAATTAAATTTGATTTCTTTTTAATTAAACCAGTTTAACAAATCAAATATTGTAAGAACAGTAAGTTAAGTAACTATCTTTTTAAATGATTTTAAAAGGAAATAAAAATTTTTGATGCTACATCAGCTTCATTTTATGAAAAATAAACTGTGACAAAATATAAAATTAACAATTTTGAATTGTTATTTCATTTTACTCGTTTTCTAGTTAAAAAATTAGATAAAGGTTTTGAATTCATTTAAATTTAGCAAATGTTAGAATTATAAATACCTTCGATTGTAAAATAAATCTAACCGTAATTTAAACATGATGCAGAACTCATTGTTTTAATAAATATTTTTGAAAAAGTTAGTGTTCATTCTTTATATATTGTTATATTGATCATAAAAAATGTAAACTTTTCTTTTAAAAATAATATTTTTTTTCTTATCTATTGATCTACTTTTGCTCTATTCTTTCTAGATTTGTATATGTGTGGAAGAAAGTATCATAAAGTGAAATCATATACTACTGGTTATTAAATTTGTAACACCCAAAAGAAATACTGGTAAACTCATACATATAGTGGTTTACCTATGTATAAATATATTGTAATGTAATACTTAAATTATTAAAATTGCTGGTATTTTGGAGGTACAAAATATGAAATCAGTATTACAAGAATCTACTCCTGGCACTAATAACAACCATTATAAGAACTTCTATTCTAGTAAAATAGAGGGTAGCTGCAAGTATTGCTATGCATACAGCTTCATTCTTTGCCAGAATTATAGTCATTGGATATTACTCCATATTTTAAAAAAGACATATGTTTAATTGGGCCAAGAAAACCTGCTGGCCAAGTTAGAAGTTGGTCATGTGGTCTATTGAAGAAATATTAGCCATTGAAAGCCATATATGTTTTGCAGTGTTTTGCTGGTAATTTCTGCCACAGAGATCCTGAAGCTATAGCATTACTGTAAGATGTAACATTTCTCTAATAAACATTAGCTGATCAGATACTGTATAAGTATACTAAAAGCAAATAGGCCTCCCTATTATAATTCCCAAGTGCTATAAGCATAATAGTATGTTGTTGACCAATAAAACACTTCAGCAATTATTACTGCAGTGTTTCCGCTACCATGATAATGTAAAAAAAGTGAGATAAACATATAGAGATATTCATCTGAAAAATTAAGTAATGCTATTTTATGGATGCATGTATACTGTTGAATACACCATTATTGCTAAAGATTCATTTGCTGTAGTTAAAAACTAGCTAACCAATGGCTATTTTGGAAACAATAAGAGGCCCTGCATATGCTATTACATTGTTCATGCAGATACTTATTGCTGTACCATGCACTATAAATCCTGGACTAGAATACATGCTGTTATTATTTAATACCTAATAGACAGACAGGACCAATTGCCAACTTTGAGATCTTATTTATCATTTTTATGGTCTTCTTGCACCCACTGATTGCAAATTCATGGTCACATGATTTTGATTGTTGAAAAATTCCATAAGAATAATAATTGACAGTATTGATACCCTATGATTATCTGAATATCATATTCAAACACATACTGTATGAGTTTCTTCTACAGGAGCCATAACAAAATCTGCAAAATAAACATCAATAAAACATAATTATTACATAAAATTCCATTTTTTGTATTGCAACATTTGTTTATGTTATTCACATGCTCTGAATTGGTAACCATTTGCATATTCAAGCTCCTTTCTTCTTTGCAAATTTTAGGTTTGCCACATACTTCCTTCATGTATTATAATTGCAATAGCCAGTAATATAGTTAAGATATTTTTGACTGAATTATGCATTTGTGTTTAGATATCTTTTACAAGTTTATTGATTTTCAAATTTTTAGAGCTACCTGACCATATAACAATGTAAAATTGTTAAATAAGATTCAACTAGCCCACCACACTAAAAATAAATAAATAAAAATTTCTGTACGTACACCAATTGGCCAAAACATTAAAACCATCTGCCTTATGTAGATCAAGTTGTTTACAAAGCAAATCAAAGGTAAGTATGGATTTAAAAAAGTAGGATTTTAAGATTATGAATAGATATCTTAGACCAAATTTCATCAAGTAGTAATTTATGTAAATAAAACATTGTAAAAGGTAAATATTTATTAGATTTAGACAAAAATATATTGTAATAACCACAGCTGTGCTTAAGTATTTTAGAAATTACATGTCTCATTGTCTGTTCATGATATGCAACACTTGGAAAATTTTAAAGGAATTTGCAAATTAATAATAATAAATAAAGTAAAACATACAGCCAAAGATATAATATTAACCAACCAAGGATAATTGATGACAAAGATAAGCAGAGAATTTATTCTGCTGTCTATGTTGATAAAAGTGCTACATTGGTTTCCACAACTAATAAATTTAATAACAGTGATGAAATGAGTATGTTTAAACAGATAGTTTTCTATACACTTTCGTCTATGGGATTATTGTATATATGTTATCCTATTTGTATGCCTGTATTAACTGTGATTCAGCTGCATTGATACATTCTGTGGGCTGGTTATCTTACCTATTGGCACTAAGAAGTAGAAGAGAGTCACTTGGAATAATTAATCCTGTTTTGTTTTAAAATGCATGAATGGATTAGTCCCTGTGCAACATTTTCCTGTGAATAATGTGGAATGATCAAGGGCATCAATATCATAACCAATGACTTTATCAGAAAGTTAACTTCTATTGCAATTATAATTTGACATGAGAAACTTAAAAACTCTAGTTGAAGGCATTAGTACTTCTATAATTTTTTTTTTTTTTTAGTTGCACTCCAAATAGGATCTACACTGAATAGTTAAGTGGATTTCATATTTTGTCTGATTGGTATATGCTGTCCAACTCAAATGCCTCATTTTTTTCTAAAAAGTTATATTTAGATACTTGTGGACAAAATTTGTAGAGCAGGTGCTTTGACAGATATTTTAAAAGTGGATTTTGCCAATTAAGAAAAAAAAAAAAAAAAATGTGTACTATGATAAAAATTACTGACTGGTTGCTTTGTTTTATGTGATGAAAGTTGCCAAATCATCATATTTAAATGATCCAAGTTCGATTAATTATGTATGGCCCTATTCACTTAATTTGAAATAAAGGGGAATCATGCTTATATATAAATCACCATCTCAAATTATTTATCTTAGATCTACATCTTTTATTTCCATAGTTATGTCGGTCATGTGAGTTATAATTTGAAATAATTTTTTAAAAATATATAACATAATTTTTAATATTTTGTAATGTAAAAATATCATATCTATTATTTTAAGATTTTAAAAATACATAAATTGAAGATTCTAATAATGCTAGCTTCCATAGGAATAACTTTCAATTATCATGGTAAGATTTCAAAAGGTTATAAAATAGGTATGTTTCTAACAATTTTTATTTATTTTTGTAAAAAAAAAAAAAAAAAAGGTTTAATTCAAAATTTTGTCTAGAATATATCTTGAAATTTGACATGTGAGAATCAATGAATGAATGTCTCTAATAATGTTTTAATGCCAATATCTAAGAAATGGGCAGAATGACTTATAAAAGTGATTTATTTTGACAAATACTTATTTAAGATGTCTGTTGAAAATGGAACTTGCAATTAAATTATTGAAGTAGGCCAATTTATTTAAATATAGAAACTATGCTCATTAAATCTAATTTAAATAAAAATTTTGATAAATAATACAATAATTATATTTGACTAAATAGTATATAGCACATTGCTTACTGTTACGTCGAAACCCATGTTCCCCTGTTTAGGGGTGGTCAACGCCCTATGTCCAGGAAAACATCCTGTCTGTGGGGGTGAGCTGACAGGAGAGAGAGAAAGAATGTAAGAAGGGAGTTGAACAACGGTGACCAAAGAGAAAGGTTGTGTGTGGCAGTCCATCTTGAGCTTGATGGCTGCCTAAATAAAGGAATTAATTTATACAGTCCATTCATGTCTGTGTCATTCTTCGTGCCTGTGTCGAAGATTACTTTAGTTTATTTTTGTGACTGAGCTATCGAACACTTACAAACATTTATTATTATTATTATTATTATGGTTCTTCAGGCATCTATTCTTTTCTTTTCAGATATCTGGCATATAATAATGGTTTTAATTTAAGGTCAATGATATTTATTTTGTAAAATTAATAGATTTTGAAAAATGAAAAATAAAAATAAATGAATTAATTAAATAATATTAATAATTCTAAATCTTATGTTCTTGATTCATTTTAGAGAAACTATTTTTTGTATTTAATGCTTTTGATCTTAGAGCAGGGGATTCTTTTGATTTACCCTGCGAAGAATTGAATAAAAAATGATAAAGTTTCTTGTTTTTGGTGTTATCTATACTTGAAGATTTTTACACATATAAATTATGTGTATTATTTGTTTGGATGATGGATTCTTCCAGATAAAGTTTATTATTTTTTATTAGTATGATATATATCCCTGACAATTTTTTTCTACTGTTTCATATAATGATAATTCAGTATTGTTTTATTTATTCCTTCTAAATTTTAAAAAGTTTTCTGATAATTTATACTTTATAGTGAAAATTCATAAATTTTAAATTACTTACTTTTACTTTTTTTTAATTTCTCATTATGCCAAAAAATATGTGGGCATTTTTAGGGTCATGTTTCATCTAAAAATGCACACTGTTCTAATTTGAATTTATCATTGTTAACTGATGTATTATAATCTTTACACTAATGATGCAGCAAAAGATTTTACAAGTATTAGGATAATACTTCACATATTAATTATATGCATTACATGATAAACAACTATTTTTAATATATGCTTATGTTTCTAAATAAAATTAAAGTATCAGATTTTAAAAATAAATGATTATATGTTATTGTTCAAAATAAAGTGATAAAATTATTGAAATTAATGCCAATTTAATTTATTGTGGTAAAAGTATAATGTTAAATGGGAATGGATAAATTGAATTAGGTTTGATAATTTTCAATATCATTATTTATAATGATAGTCTATCAAGTCATTGATAATGTTTACAACATGGGATGCTGTTCATTTTTCCGGCTTATCTAAACAACTTCATGGGGATGATAGATTCATTTGTTAAATGAACTTAAAACAAATCTTGATTTTTTTTTTTCCATCAAATGTTGACACAGATACTTATTGATTGGCACTCATATTAATAACTATTAATTTAAAATAAATCATGGAATTGCATGAAGATAAATTTAAATCTGATGATGAAAGTATTTCCTTTATAGATAATCATTCTTATAATGAGATGAGTAAATAAAATATTGACCTACATTAAAACATCTTTATTGTTGGGCCTGAATGGCCGAGTGGCTAGCGCTCGGTGCCACAGGTTTCGGGTTCGAGTCCCGGCGGTGCCATGGATGTTTGTAGTGGTTCGGAATCCACTTTAAACCGTAGGTCCTGGTCTAACACGATCGTAGAGCGTTGTGGAGAGTGACATATTACAAAAATAAGGAAAAACTAACTGTTCATATATATATATATAGGGATTAGGGGATTATAGTCCTTGTTGCCTCACATCCCCATATACCACTTCATTCATCATCATCATTTTTGTTTTTTTTCCCAAGTGACATCAATTTATAGCAATGATTCTTTCTAAAAGTCATTAATTTTAATGTTACATTCTATCTCCTCATTTTGTTCCATAACTTTATTGCCTTTTACAATCAACCTTGTATTAGAATAGTAAACATGAGACAAAAACATTACCTAAAAATATGCTCCTTAAAAGCATTAAAAAATTACGTTTTACAAAGCATAGTTAAAAAATCATTAACTTATCTAACAGTTTGATATTACCTAATAGCCTGTTGAATAACAATAAAAAAAATGTTGATCAGATGACTGAATTGATAAATCCATTTCCTTGTTTAGCATGTCATCAGAATATTTGGAGAGGCACATACACTCTGTGAAAAAATGCCTAGGAATTCTTGCCCAAATGGAAATATTGTGTTTTTTTTTTTTTTCTTTTCCTGTTTTTGGTTATATCATATTCTTATAAAATTATTTATGTTGTAGTTGCAGAAGTGTAGAGAGGAATTGGGTTTTTCTGTGACTATTGTTACATGCTGTCTGTAATGTGTTTGTTCTCTTGCTAAATATTAAATTGTACAATTGAAAACTGATAAATTAATCTCATACACAAGTCTGAAATTGAAAAGGACTTTCTTTCTGGTTTTTAATACATTTAGTGTGATGTCCTTAGTCATAGTTTGTTGCTGTGTGTCAAGATTCTCTTTAATAAATTAAATACAAGTTATCTAGCAGAATTTTGATCCATATCCAGTAATTTCCTTATTATCAAGCCACCATACATATTTTCACCATCATCTGCTTTATTCATGAATCCAAACAAGAGTTATATACTATGGGTTAACTTATGCTTACCATAAGGTGATTGAGATTCAAGTATATTCATATTTGTTTGCGATGCTCATAAACCAACTGCATATGGTTGGTAGTGAACATGTTAACTGAATTGCAGCTTGTTGGTAATAATTTTATCTAAAAATTTCTGATGGTAGGTAGCTAAAACTGCTCATCATGAAACAATAGAATCCTTTAAGAATTAGATCATATAATGAAATTTTATTGAACTACGTCAATGTTTGTAACACATCAGTTACTATGAAGCCAATCAATTAATTTTTATTTGACACAAATTTTTTTTTAGCAACTTTGTAATGTTCAGATAGATTTAACTTAAAATTATATATGCATATGTACTTCATTAGGTTGCATTTCTCTTATTGTCTTCATTTCAGTGAATATTTTTGTTAATTCATATTGTTGTCTTTAATTAGTTATTTTATATCCATTTTTTTTTTCCAATTTTATATTTGGAATTTTTTATAAGGAAAATAATTGTTTCCTGGAATTTAATTTCTATGTAGGATATATGCAATGTAATTTAGTAATAAAAATTAATTTTTGATCTCTGTATTTAATAATTCGAGGACAAGAGACTGTTTAATATAACGGACAAATTATGACTGTCTATATGCAGGGGTGAAAAATCTGTGCCAATTGCACCAAAAATGAAATTTCCTTTATTTTAATTTAGTAACCCTGAAAAATAACCTAATATGAATGTGTTTATCTTCTAAGACCATTATTAGAGGGGGTAAGAATTAACCAATGTTATAAGAGTTCTGTTTTTATGACGCTTTTGCTGGCGATTGTCAAATGTTGGACATATCCACAAATCCTTAGGCCGAAAATTCTTTTTCCAAGATTCAGGCGATATTATGGCGCCATATATTGTTCTTTTTATAGGAACAAATAGGATAAATAATTTGCTTGTAAACATATACTACTAAATGTTTCTACAATAACTGTTACAAATAAATGTATTAAATTTAAATTAATCCCAAATTTCATTAATATTTACATTTGTAAATTATTCCTCACCAAGCATATTTAATTTCTAAAAAAAAAAAAAATTGAATCTTTTAATATGTTTTATTGCTCCTTTTTTATTTATTATCTTGTTAAATAATATCCAGATTTAAAATTATGTTATTTTTAATAATAATTTCAAAATTATCTGTCATTTAAAGGATTACAGCAATTCTTTATTTCCCATTTATTACTTGAACTGAATTTCTTAAACATATTTTTTTTCTCTACAGGAAATCTACAACTATGTTATATCTAAAAGTATTAAAATTATCAATAATAAGATTTGTTAAATAATATTTAAAAACATATTTAGGACATTTATCTATATGTACTTATTGTTCATTCTCCTTATGGACATACTTGGCAGGTTTTTTTCTTCTAAAATTGGATACATATAATTTTAGATTTAATTTTAAACTAAAAAAGAACACCATTTTGCTTATAAAAATAGAAATAACTTATTGTAAACATATAAGCATTTTTTTTTCTTACTGAATCAAAACTCGTATATCATTTGATACTTTTAAATTTTAAATCAATCTTCATCACTTATTACCATTTATTTAAAATAATTCGTATTTTAATTAAATAACATATTTAATATAAAAATAACATGCCAAAAAAATTCAGAGAAAACTTTTAATATATTTTTTTCTATTATATAATTTAATAGTTACATTACTGTATTACATATATATATTATATATTCCCTGTATAGTGAAGCGGCGTCATTGCTAACGGCCGCTATCGCGAAGACTTTTGACTTAATCTAACTTTGATATTTATATTTTAAATCCATGAACGCGATAACAACAACAACAATAATTATATTTTTTATATGAAATTCATTAAAAATTTGTACAATATTTCCATTAAAAATATTCATCGCTAATAATTCCAAAATATTCGAAGTTGTAAGAAGGATAAAGAAATGTTGTTAGCCTTTAAAAAATACCAAAAATATTATTAAATACATCCATTACTGAAATGTGTCCAATTCAATAATGGATGTGTTAATTTTTTATTTAATGTATATTAATAATTTTATTATCTATGCATTAAATAAAAAATAATTTTTAACATTCGATTCTAATTCTCTTCTTATAAATACATGAATAAATTAGTTTTGTATTGAATTTCGAATATCATACAAAATGATTGGGTTTAATTCAATTGCGGTACAAATCGTGCAATTTTATTTCATATCAATCATATGATTGCTGAATAATATAAAATTAATTAGTATATGCTTTGCAATCTGAAGAAGAGCTGTTAATGTAAAAATATACTGATACAAAACTACTGAGAGAGAGAGATTAAGTTACTACAAAATGTAAACTGCCCTGCTAAGAAACCACTGAAAGCTGCTACAAAAATGCAATTTGTCCTGCTACGAAAATCATTTTTGGTTTTCCATCTCTATATTTGATACAAGATTGTTGAGTATTTTTCTTTTATAATATTTTAAGGTTCAATAAATAAATAAATGTCTTTTAAAATTTTTAAGATAAAATTTATTAAAAGCTAAATATGTACCAGAAATGGATTAGATGTTACATAAAATTTTTGTGTTAATCAAATTTTTGATGAAAATAATCTGATTAAGTTACTTTGCTTATAACTTTCATTCTGTAAATTAGAGTTTATTCTGAAAATGTTTTTATATTACGACTGTTATATATATTAACTAACACCTTATGAAATTTGATAAAATTTTCTTACCCTTTAAAATATCTTGTCCAAAATTAGTTTTGTTATAAACTGTGCTAAAATGAGTTAGATAGGTTTTAATTATTGCATGCAAACTGGGTTGATTATACTAATTTATTTAATTTTAATTTCATATTTTAGATGAGTTCTAGCCTCAAAGAAAGACTGAAGCGTTCTTCCAGAATGCATTCAAGTTTATTATCTAAAACTGTATCTCCAGATATACATTCTCCAAAAAGTAGAACAAAAACTATTTGTTCTATTTTTGACAGTCCTAAATCTGAGTCATCTGTTAGTATGGAATTAAATGAAAGTGTGTATTTATATTATAAAGAAGACATTGAAAATTGTGAAGATAAACTTAAGTTACAAGAAATGTACTTCAACTTCAAAAGACAAACTGAAATCAATGAAGAAAAACTAAGAAAACTGAAATTAGTGCAAAAGCACCATAATAAGGTAAATTATTTCACTCAAAATACATATTTTTTTCTGAAAGGGTTTAAAAAATTAGTACATTTTGTCCTTATTAATTGATCATGTAATCAGTCTATAATTACTTTTATGATGACTATATCTGAAATCTTAAATTTAAGATTATAAAAAATTGATAAAGTATTTATTGCTGTTTTCTATATAATGTATAAGGTTGAATGCAGGATTTAGATTGACAATTTTCATTGAAAGAAATATTTATTGTTACACATATTTAATCATTTAATATATCCTCCATTTTCTATGACATTCAACCATCTTTTGGGTAAATTTCGATTCCATCCTGGAAGAACATTTTGATTTTGCAACGAAATATTCATTTAGAGATTTTATCTCCTAATTATTACTGAAATTTTTGCCATCAAGAAAATCCTGCAGAGACTTAAAAAAATAAAAATCTGATGGGAGCCATGTCTACACTATAAGGTGGATGAGGTAGAATTCCCATTCAAATTCATTCATGAGGTATGAGATTGGGCTTTATTGTGTTTACGAATCACCATCGTTTAGTGAGTAGCCCGTTTTAAATTCTCTAATTGTCAACAGTAGATGTCTGAGGGGATAGTTTGGTTATTCATAAGCAGTACAAAATAATCGAATTTCCTTTTTTGAACAGTGTATGAACTCAAAGTCACATTGAGAGACTAACTCTCTCCAACAATTTAATAGAGTTTATGCTAAATATGCACTATTGTTCAAGAGTAACATTCATTACTAAGGAACTTACATCTGTTAACTTGGCAAGAAAGATCCTTCTTTATGATTATTGAATATTAATCTAACAAATGCAGAAAAAAAGTTAATTATTCTGAAAAATGTTCCTGATCATTTAAAATATATATATATTGCTTTATGTATTATTTTTCCTGACAATTTCATAACAGCTCAAATAAATTTAAAAGAATGGGCTAAATTATATTGCATATTTATAATGAAACATTTTTTCAGCTCTCATGTTAGGTATTTAAGTGTTCAAATATTTGAGCAAAAAGACTTATATCAATGTATATTTAAAGTTTACTAAATCATTACAATATTGAGTACATTAAATTTTTTTATTATTAATCTTAATTTTTAAATGTTTATAGAACAGAATAAGTAAAAATAAATTGTTGAAAATATGTGATCCTAAATGTCATTTATTTTTCTTTTTAGAATAAACCAGAGGATTTAGTTTCATTGATTCAGAAATGGTTGACAACAGCACAAGATGCTCTAAAGAAACTTTATGATCTACTTCCAGAACCCAAACCTACTAACTTCCAAAACTTGATTAACTTTCTGCAGATTGATCCAAATATTATACAATTTAATCCAGAAAGTGACAGTTTCTTTCAATGATTAAATTAAGTTTTCCTCCTGTTATAGACTGAGTAATTTAAAAGAGAAAACTAGAGTACCTTTTTCATAGCTTCTCCAAAAAAATGGACGGAGGGGGGGGGTGGGGGTAAAATTATGGTGATAAGATTTAATTATCAATTTTAAATTAATTACTTTTTTCACCAACATATATACACCAGAAAAACAACCTTGAATGTTTACTTAATTTCACAAGAATATATGTACTTGAGTTTTCTGTTTTGAGGTACAAACACACAACCAACACTCTGGAAAAGTCAGTTATGCTTATGTTATACACTAACTGAATTATTTTGAAGGTAAAGTGAAAAAAGAAAATAATGCCTATTAATATTGTAACACAGCATATTAATGTTAAACATGAGAATATTAAAGGACAAAATAAATGTATAATAACATATCATGCTTGTATTTTTCTCCCTGGAAGTTATCTTTTAAGTACTTTTGCTTAAAGCCTGATGAAAATACTGGACTGCTTTATTAAAACACATTTGATTTTTTTTATATAGTTATTTTATATTTCCTTTTTTTCTAGGTGTATAAAAATTCTTACATAGGAAAATAACTTGTAAAGACATATGTCTACCTATAATTTAGGTGACATCCTTTAGTGTTGCAGTGGGGTAATTTTTTTGTATTTCTGACCTTTTCTCATTTTTTGTATTTTCCACCTTTAATGTACTGCCATTCATTTCTTGGCAATTTCTACCAACAGAAATTAAATAGTTGTTCATAGTCATTAGATTTCAGTGCAAGTAACATTGTAAATATTTAAATTTTTAGTAACTGAATAAACTGTTTGTTCCACTGTGTTTTTAGTTTCATTAATAATGAAATATTAGAAGATGGAAGATATTGAATCATTTTTGTTTTATTAAAGAGAGGTATAATGGTAAAAAAAAATTCTGAATCAACACAGTGAAATATTAAAAATGTAAAAATTATTTTGGTAAGCTATAGAAATATCGTTGACTCCAAAGGGTGTACAATTTCTTCAAAGGGTGTCTTAAAATTTCAAAAATATTTAAAGTACATCAGCTTAAAAAAGAAATTATATACAAATACTTTTGTATATTTTTCCAAGAGAATAAAATAAATTATGAATTTTATGCAGACATGATTTAAAATTTTACTGGTAAATAATCTAAAAGATCACTTCTCTAAAGCAATGATTCTGATCAACAGAGAACAATGTATTGGGTTCTACCAATTGCATATTGCTGAAAAACAATTTTAGAGGTGATTTAATCGTGGTTTTGAATGGAGGCTCTGTGGCTGGTAGTCTTACTGATCATGTGTTTCATGAAAGAATTCCGTTAGCTGAGAGACATTGGATTCATATGTAAAACTATATGCTATATACATGACTCAATCGAATGAATAACTCTAACCTCATCGATCTAAGCTTTATGACTCATACCTGTTCCTGAATTTCAGGAACAGTGGTTGATTTCAGAACCTTATCCTATCCAGTTAGATAACCAGATCTTCATTCTATTCTACACATTACAAGACGACTACTCTCTCTATCTCCAAGGTCTTGAAATAAACTGCATATGGTTTTTTGCTTCTAATTAAGATGTCAAGAATGTATTACAGTAA
>BPLR01018763.1:0-36729 GCA_021605095.1 Caerostris extrusa
TGTTTGTAAATGCATTTTTAAGAAACAATTCCTTCTATTGCTGATTTTTTTCAGATTGTACTGGTTTTTTTTTTTTTTTTTTTTAATTTCGTCAAATTCCTCGTTGAAAAATTGAATTATGAGAGCTGCTGCTGCCAACACAAGCATTCTGCAAGAGCATGAGTTCTTAGCCAACAGACTTCTTAAGCATTCGAGCATTTAATTCAGGAGATTCTTTTATATGGTTGGAAAAAAATTATCATCATTATTTTTATTCGTTTTTAATTAAATCTGGCTTTTAATTAGAAACTAGTGTACTCAGCATTAATAATCTAAAGAAATAATTTAATCTTTCTGAAAGTAGCTGCATTTATAGCAATTTTATCTTTGAGAAACAGAACTTGGCGACAATGGAAAGCAGTGAAACATCGAAATCAATTGAATAACTGACGTAAAAATACTTCTATACTTGTCAAACACTGCAATTAAAGGTCCTCATTTAAAATAAACAGCTACCAGCTTTCAAGTGATAAAATTTAAAATTTTTGATACTTATTTATTATCTTTAGTATTTATCTTATTTAATTTAATGTGCATAGAAATAAAAGGGAAATTGAACAGAATAAAACATATGCATAATTAATTAGACACAGTTTTCTTAACTTTTTTTTATTATAATTAGCTAATTATTATTTTTATTTCAAAATGTTATTTCTTGATTTGGTCCATGCTTTAACTCAACTAGTGAAAAGGGTTCATGAACAAAAAGAGACTCAGAACTACTGAGATACAGCATGTTTACCGTAAGCTTAAACAAGCAAACAGTGTATTTTTCCTTAATCAAAATAAAAGCAGCAAAACTTCCTGCCTATCCGGATTTTTTTGTCACAAAAATTCAAAATTCACCTATTCTATTATATATTAATTACCGATGCTTGTTTCGAATACCTTCTTACAGTATATACACATGTTTGTTATATAAGATGATCGACTAACTCGACATTCAACTTAAGCCGACATCATATATGAAATTTATTCTAATTACTCTATCAATTAGTAAACTAGCCCGACTCGGGACTCAGAGGGAACGTGAGCTGCTGATGAGACATTGTAGACATTGTAGAGGTTTTCTTGTATACATTATTTCAAAAACGAAGAGACTCAATAGCGTTCAACATCTTGCCTCGTAAGTCGGACTGCCTGGTGGGAGTTAATCAGATTTTCTCCCATACAGTACTCAAAGGCAGAGAGCCCCCCCGCCCCCATAAAAGTCTTTCGGAAGGCACAGACCTTCTTCAACGACTCGGAACCAAGTCAGACATCTACCTACGTGTGCTCCATAACAACAGAAGCTCCATAAACCTTTCCCTCCATCCATGCGTAGATTGCTCATGGGATACCTGTCTTAAATTGCAGGACACTGAGGATTTGAGACAACAGCATTAGTAAACGATAGACACTTTTTTGTATACATTTGAAATTTCTGAAAATGTTTCACATGTAAATCATTTGTAATTCCCGTTCATAGAAAAGGGGTTGACTCTTTGGGATCACTCCATTGAAAGAAGGGATATTTGATGGAAATTGTGACACCTGTCTCCCAGACAGCCAAACAGCTTGTTTGCAGCTTCTCGATACATCGGTATTAAAATACAGAGCATTTACTGCAGAAGGTCATATTCTTCCATCCATTCGGGAAGGTAACATTCACATATAGTATCTGAATCTCTTTAAAATATGTTAATGACAAAAAATATCTGAGGTGTTCGTGATCTGCACTCGCTTCCTCGAGCTCAACAAGAATACTTCCTGTCTTGTCCATCCCAGTATAAAAATGGAAGATTTGGTTCTGAATCGTTTTTAGGTGCAGAATCCAATTTCCTTAGTTTTCAAAACAAAAAGCATGGTCTGACAGACTATCCCAAATATCGCCAAATGTACAGCCTTTAAAAAAAAAATTCTTATAATTATTATATCATAATTATAATATTATTAACATTTTTCAACCAACTTATAATCTAGTGGTTGCGTGCGCTGTTTATATGCAGAAGGAGGTCAAGTCCAAAATGATGTGATGACGTTTGTTGCAGTCACTACTTTCAGAAAAAAGGTGTGCTTTGTCATCCTACGATAATTTTTTTTCAAACTTTGGGCTAAATAGACCGGGAGCTACAGTTTAACGTGATTTCTGAACCATTAACCAAAATCTCTGCCACCCTCAGGATTCGAACCTGAAGCCTATGGTACCAAAGGCCAGAGCGCTAGCAAATTGACCATCAGGCCGCTTCAGAAAAGAGGAACAAGATAGAGCGAATAGTGTTATCAACAATCAGGCTGTCATGTGAGAGTTCTTTGGATTTCACTCATACGATATTCAAATGTAGTAATTATATTTAAAACTCCTTCCGTAAAACAATGTTCTCTCTTCATTGCCTGTCGTGGTATACTTTAGGGAATGTTTGTGATATACATAAGTGAAATACGAAGCCCACTACTGAATAATAACAATCGAATTTTGAAAACCGTTTCTATATCTAAAAAGTCATAAATTTTGTATTCATAACCATTAAAAAACAATTTATGATAAAATAAATATTTAATAATGTTATAATATTATTTAATTAAAACTTAATATATTAATATTTTAAAACGGATAGTAGAAGTATTCAATTTACATGAGTATTATTAGAAATTAAATTAAAGAATACTGAAAAATGAATATGTAACAACAATGAATAATGAATGGATACTGATAGCTTGAATCAGAGGGCATCATTAAAAATAAATTAGTTATTCATGTATAATTTAATTAATTATTTCTAATGGAGATTGATGCAACTTTAACATAGCTCTCGAAATCATAGAGCGATAATGACATTTATCGATTTCCAGATCCTAATGGTATTCCCAGAGCAACATGAAGCGTGTTTTGACAATTGGAAGGCTTTCAGAGATAATTGTTATGAATGGCTTTAAACTGGAATACGGAATGTAGTGTATGATAATTATATTTAAAATAACAGTTACACATGATGTGAATAATTCTGTAAGAAACTTATCAGTTGAGATTTATAATGCATACATTGATAAAAAATATTTAATATAACTCATTATCTCTTACGAAGTGCATTTCAAAAAAGACAGTTTCTTTGCAAAATTTGAATGGAAATACATCAAATATAGTTTTTACAGTTCAAAACATTTTTGTGCTCAAAATACACGGATTCTGTTAGAACAGAATTTTGTTAAACTTTTTTGTAATAGTGAATTACAATGGCTGCTATATAATGCAAAGACCCTCCAAATACGAGCTAATGTAATTTGCTTTCTCCATGCAGAAAACAGAATGCTTCAGAAAATCATTGAAAATCATGAAACTTTCAATTAATCATTTAATTTTGAATTACTTTAGGGTTAATTAAAACATCCTAAATCTGCTATCAAATGGAATTGAGCTTATAGAGAAAGTATATGACTGAAAAGTTGACGAGTTAGCAGTCTTATCATTACAACATCATCCAGTGAAAAGTAAAGAACTTGTATAACTCACATGAATATCAACATAAACATTGATATAACATCGTGTATTTTCCACTTACACTTTTACAGCTATGACATTATGGTTCATAGCCTTTCAATTTTATCATCGTCATTATTTTCATACACCAGTATTCTTTAAAACATTTTGAGCGACAACGAAAACATTTATTTTACATTTTTATTTTTTTTCCCTTTTCGTAACACCGATTACGTTTTTTGGAAAATATGTACCTTATTTCAATATGCTTATTTCGATTTTTTACAAAAATAAAAATAGGTAAAAAATAAATAAATAAAAGAGTGAAAATAGAACGCGTTCGAAAATATCATTCCCTTGCCTGTTCATAGAAACTCTGAATCTGAAAATCGTTTGACACTTACCGTTGATGCACACACAAAAGTCATCTGCAGATGAAATAGAAAAAGAGAGAGGAATATTCGCATTTATAAGAAAGATCGACGACTCTCACATTTTTTTTTTTTCACAAATTCTGTTTACAGCCCAGGCCACTTGGCAGAGCCTGCAGGGAGGGAGAGGGTATTCAAGTATTCTTCGAAAAGTATTCTTTTCACCCCCTACCCCAAAATATTTTATCATCGATCTTTATATATATATATACTTGTTCGTCTCCTTTTCAGATTTTTTTTTTATTTTTTTTTTTTGTGTGTGTGGAGCATGTATATATTCGTCGAGTTCAAAGTGAAGCTGCAAAAATTTTTGACTTCAAAAAAAAAAGAAAAAAAGAACAACTTTTGAATTATGCAAAAGACGCAGCTAGTAAGATCGACGACAGCTAAGAGTAGGGTTTTGCAAAACGGAAAAAATAAACAAATAAATAAAGCGAAATAAACAAACGTTTAGGTTGAAACGCCAAGGGACTAGAAGAAGAAGAAGAAAAAAAATTATATATGTATGGATATTTTTTTTTTTATTATTGAGTACAACCTGTTATGCTATTGGAGAGATTATTCAAATTTGGGTAAGGTTCTAATTTTTTGAAAAAAGAGAATTTGTTCTGTGATTTATTCCCAGTCTGTGGATCTTTGATAATTTATGCTGTTATGTTAGATATTTTTCTTGGGATCTCAACTGAAAATGTAAAATGTTCATTTATAACCTTTAACCAGGCAGATCCAGTCAAGCAATTTATTTTTAAATCTTTATCTATAATAAATTTTACTTACAGTGCTGCATTTTTAACAATTCATTTTTACAATTTTTACCTATAATAAATTTTATTTATATTTCTTTGGTGTTACAACTTTTCTGAAGACTTTAAACACCTTCGTATATATATATAGATAGATAGAGATATAGATATAAATATAAATATATTGATATATATAACGATTTCCCATTTGGCGCATTTACCTATGCACACTTAGAAATATTGGATCGATCTTATTACCATTATTTTCTATTTTTGGTAACTCTTGTGTTTCTGTTGTTTGTTTTTTTCTGTTTGTTTTCTGGCTATCTAGTGTTCATTTATAACCTTTAATCAGACAGACAGTTCCAGTCACACAATGCATTTTTAAATATTTACCTATAATAAATGTTAGTTACATTGTTGTATTTTTAACAATTCACTTTTAGAATTTTTACCTACTAGTATAAATTTTATTTTTCTTTGATGCCACAATTTTCTGAAGACTTTAATTACCTTCGCATATATTTGCATATATATATATATATATATATATATATATAATCATTTTCCTTTCAAAGCATTTATTTATGTACACTTAAGAATATTGAATCCATTTTATATGTTGGTAACTCTTGTATTTCTGTTTGTTTTCTGGTGATCTAGTGTAAAACGTTCATTTATAACTTTTTAATCAGCCAGTTCTAGTCACACAATGCTTTTTTTAAATCTTTACCTATAATAAATTTTACATACGTTGTTGCATTTTTACAATTTTTACTTATAATAAATTTTATTTATTTTTCTTTGATGCTACAACTTTGTGAAAAACTTTTAAACACCTTGCATATATATATATGTGTGTGTGTGTGCGTGTAAGAGAGAAAGAAAAAGAGATAAATAGAGAGAGAGAGAGAAAAAAAGAGAGAAATAAAGAGAGATAGAAAAAGAGAAATAGATAGATATAGGATATACATATATATATAACGATTTCTCTTTCTTCCCATTACTTATGTATACTTATTTTTGGTAACTCTTGTGTTTTCTGACAAATGTTTTTCGACAATGTTTATATTCAACTAATCTAAAATGTATTAATACATTGTATTTAATTTTAGGCTTGATCAACTATACTTGACTACTATAAGAGGTAATTATTCGAATAAAATTCTATCAAACTGGCAGGTTGTCAAATGATGATTAAAAACCGTTTTACTTTTTTTTTTTATGATCAGTATCATTTTTTTTCTTTTTGTGTCATTATATTTTTAAATTTTTTATTCTACACTCCCATATATAAATATAAAAGCTAAAAATTTTTATAGTTAAAATGTAAAAATATCTAATTTTGACACTGAAACAACGAGTTATTCTGGGCAAGCTATTTCAGAAATTCTCCCATTAATAAGAGCCAGATGATCAAGCCTTTTTTTTTTTTTTCTCCCGAAACAATTTATGCTCACGAAAATGAACATAAATACGGAAAATATCAACGATCTAGCCATATCAAGAGCCAGGTAAGTCCCAATATTTTAAAACTCATTCATGGTATTTTTGCCATATTGCTTGCAACTATGTATTTTGTATTATGAATTATTTTGCCTTCTTTTTGGAGTTACATCTTTTGAATGCACTAAGAATTCAAACTATCTACTAGTAGCTATCATTTTTTTTCTGAGGGTTAACTCAGGTATTTTTATTGCCATCCAATTACTTTTTCTATCTGATATATCCCTCACTTTTTATTTATTCATGGCATTTACTTTGAAACATTTATCAGTAGTTTCCCATTGTAACTGATATCCTTCCCTGTCTCAAAATACATATGAATTGAATTGAGAGAGATTTATACTGATTCCAAATTCATTTTAGTGCCATTGTACTTAATATATCTCTCTCTTTAGATCCTGGTTGTTCTATCCAATTAATAATTGTTTGGCTGCCTGCTGTGAAATGTGTGTTTGGCTGTGAAATGCCACCGTACATATAGCATTTACATTTCCTAGTTTTTGAAATATATTTCAACTCATTTTCCTACCAAATCTTATTCTGTCAGCAAAAGAATAAAATAGATTGATTTTTCTATATTGGTAAAATTTAAAATATTAAGATCTAATATAAAAACGTTGAAGTTTAAAAATTAGTAAAAATGTAATATTTAAAACATGCAAATGAAAATGAAAAAATAATCGATCTCTTGAGAAAATTCTAATTTAGTTGAACTAAAATCACAAATTTTTTTTTTTTTTTTTTTTTTTACTTTATTGTATTAAAAGTAGATAAGTTTGACAAACTTTTAATCATTTTTTTAAATATTTTATTCAAATGAAAATTACAGATGATATATTATAATATATGAGATGCTTCTAAAATATCACTTTATACAAATCATTATGTGATAAATAGGTACCTTATTTAGGCAGAATAATTTTGAATCATTCCATGGAAACCTTTTGAAACGAAATTTAACAAAAAAATTTAGGAAAAAAAATTTATAAGTTAAAAGTTTATAAGCTATATTGTTAATGATAGGGACTTTTGAGTAAAAAAATTATTCTAAAAGTTAAAACTCTCAATATTTATAAATTATACTTGCATTAACCTCATCCTTAGAATATTTTTCTTCGCAGCATCTCGAAAATTTTTCTTTGTATTTTCTTGAAAGCAAAGTATGTCGTCTCTCATGATATACATGCTATTTATCTGTTTTGCAGCAAGCCAACTATATATATGTACGACAATTTTTTGTACGACGTCAGCCATACCAACAGTCACAATACAAAAACCTGATGTGCCTCATATTCGGTCCTTTCAAAAGAAAAAAATATGATATACATTGTTGAAGATTCGAAAACATAAGCTGCAGCAACAAAACTGTAAATCATTAGGCAAACATATCAAAAGTTTGATGAGGTTCCATTAGCAGATCAAAAACGACAGAAAAATTTATATAAAATATATAATAACAGGCTGCGAAACATGCTCAGGAAATCTTTTATTTTTCTTCGTATCCCACTTAGTAGATTGCAACATCCAGACCAAGTCCAAGAGCCCGTGTGGTCTCATGGAATTAGGGAAAGGGAGGGCAGCTTCTGTTGTGATGGAGCACTCGTAGGTAGAAGCCTGGCTTTCCTCCGTGACGCTAAAGAAGAAGGAGGGCAGTGCCTTCAGAGACTTTTAGGGGGGAACTATCAAACATATGCGTATCATATGGAGAAACCCGGAAAACACCCACCAGGGGTCTGACTAAGACAAAGATGCTCAACAATACAAATGCCATCGAGCCTCCACGTTTTTGAAACAGTGTTTTACAACAAAGCAGCCGGAAGGAAATCCAAAACCCTTAAGAAATTAGCAAAACCAAAAAAGTATTAAAATATACTTAAAAAGATAATTAATTATAACATCCTGAGGGTTGCTTTCTCAAGGAATACTTAACCACGGGTTGTCAACCATGTTATTTTTTACTCGCTAGATAGAGAGATTAGTCTGGCAAGAAAATAATTTCGATTTTCATTTAAGTACATGGTAAAAATCAGACGCTTGTCTTGTCAATTCATATATATATATATTAATAATATATATATATATATATATATATATATATAATGAATTGCCTAGAACTACAACGATAACTAAAAAATATACATATAGACAGCTAAAACTGAAAAAACTGTACATAAAAAACCATAAGACTATAACAAAGAATTATATATAAAAGACAACAAAAAAAAAAATAAAATATGTATTCTGCCACACGTAAAATATCTCTGTAAGAACTATAATCTTGAATTTTGAAAATAACCACTCTGAAAAATTGCTGCTATGAATGTAAACCATTGTTATATATAGCTTGTTTATCCCAGTGCATGTTGCAGTCTCATCCAGCTTGAAAGACAAATGTTCTCCTAATATATACTGCAAGAGTGTGCGAAACTGCGTTCAATATTTATGTTGTCTTTTACTTCTTTGCTATAAATATCTACAAATTGAAAGAAAGACACCTGTCTTTTTTTCTCAGACGAAAAGTTGTCATTCGAAGTATGACGCATGAAGAAATGTGTTCGATAAAAATTTCTGGAAGAGATAGAGATCTTTAGAAAAATACTTTCCAATATATTTAACCATGAGTTATTTTAAACAATATTTTTTGCGATATACATTTTTAATAATCATTTGCTTGCGATGAGAGATAAATATATCTAAATTAATAAGTAAACCCTCTATTTTGTAATGTTAAAATGATTTTTTTTTATATTGTTTAATTATAAATATTTTACTATGATGAGGCTTTCATATTTCTTTACAAAAATTCGTTGATTTGACTTACATCCTGTCAAATATATCAATCAAAGATCGCTTGTCAATAAATTTAGTTACATTCTATTTCATATTCTTACAATTAATTATTACCGAATGTATACTGATTTTAGAGTTTAAGTCTACTTATCGACAAGAAGTCCGCGAAATATTGGAGCCATTTTAATACTTTTGCCCTAACAAAGAGTTGATTTTCTCTTATAAGCAAACTTAAACTAAATTTTGGCTTCCTTAATTTACAAACGTTACAGGGCAATTTGCCAACTTTAGGGGGAAATCCCCATTTTGGGGAGAAAATTCTAACTGTACAGGGGCAAATTATACAACTGAGTGTACTTCATATGCAAGCTTGCTATTATTTAGTGTTTTAAAAGAAATTAACTAAATAATATATTTCTTTACAGCTACCTGGACCAAGTGGCTATAAAAAAACCAATGTGTTTTTTATTACACTTTTTTTTTTTTTATTTATAATGTTATATTAATAAAAATGTGTCTAAAGTAAACTTGACACTAGAAAAATTGGAAAACACTAAATAGGAAAGTAAGTATTGCCTAGATAGGGTACAAAATACAATGGGAAATTACATAGGTAATTACTAACTCATAAAATTGCTTTTTAAGTAAATAAAATTTTCGTATTTTTTTCTATTGAATCTCTTTAAAAAACAAAACAAAACAAAAGTTAATACAAACAAACAACAAAAGTTATGTATATACAACAGTCCATGAATACATGATATTATGATTTGATTATGGGCTACTCGGTAACAGTTGTAAGTATTTTATAATTTCCTGAGTGATTAGCAAATTCCTACACGCTAGTAGCTTGCTGCTTTTCTCCTTTCAATAAATCTTTCTAATATACCTTACCCTCCTATATTTAGTGGAATTACCTTATTAATTATTATAAATTAATGTGTGTTTTTATGTTATTTATGTTGTTGTTGCAGGTGGTGGTTTAGTGAGCGCCAGCATGCTAGTTTTGATTTTGCTTTTACAACAGTTTCGACTGTTGATTTTCCCAAATACTGAAAGTGCCTTTAACTTAATTCTAAGAATTTAAAGTATTCGAAGATTTTTAAACATAGAAGATGTACTTTCGAAATTTCAGTCATTCATTGTTCATTCATTGTTTGCGAGCATGTTCTGTAACATTGGGCATTTATATTACAAATATTTTATGGTATTTTAGAAAAACATTTAAATATTATATGAAAAAAAGAAGTAAAGAGATTAAATAAGATTTATTTATTCTTCGAATTAAAAGATTTATTTATCTTTATTTATTGTAAAATCCACCTATTTTTATAAGATTATCTTTAAGATTTATTATTTATTTTAAGATTTATTATAAGATAATAATAAAATGTATTTTAAATTGTCCATTTGAAAATTGTATAATGCAGAATTTTGCACCACAACTTTTTACTTCAAATTTTTATTATTTATTTAAAACTTACAAATGTTATATGTATATATATATATATACATATATGTGTGTAGTTGTTGTTATTATTATTATTAGTTGAGTTGTCCTACGAAACACCACATCAATTTTACAAGTACTCTTCTACGCAGACTGACTACAAAGCAATTCGAGTTTGATCGAACACGGGGTCCACCATCCGAGAACCATAACTCATCCAACTTTTCTCCAACCAATGAAAACATCTCTCCTTCCCCCTTTGAAAAAGAAAGGGGGAAGAGCCGGTTACTTTTCGATATCGTCATCTCCAAACGATTGATGGTCCCTCCGTCTTGTAGCAGCAGAGGGGGTGGAAGAGAAATAACGTCAATCCGAAAAGATCTTGTCAAATCTCCCTCTCCAGACGACTTTTTACTTTTCTTTCTCCATCGACCACCCCGCCTGGAGAGACGGAATGCAGTGAAAGACCCTCTACCACTTCCCATCTGTTGCTGCGTTTCAATCTCCGCGAGAGGGCATTTCGATTGCTCAAGGATTATTCTGGAATCAAATCTTTAAAGTCGAACGACTTCCATTTCTTGAACGATAGGATTCCCCCTCTCTCTCTTTCTATCTTTCTCTTTGAGAAATGTTTCCATCAACTGAGTCGGGGCTTTGTGCGGGAATGAAATTCATTCATTATGCATATTTGCAGTCATTTGTCTTGTTTTCTGCCCTTGATTAATTATTTTGGGAGGCAGGCTTATCTGTCTTATGTTATTGTTTAACGTAGCATTTGTTTCGTTCAGTTAAGTTCTCTGTCGCTTTCTTCTATACTGGTAATCTGTTCTGACTGCCATCAAAACTCTTTCAGTGTAGTATATATTAGAAAAAAATCTCTCACACGATTAATGTATTACTGTTGTAACAACTTTTAATTTGTTTGTTTGTGTTTGTGACTAATCCTCAATGTCCTGCAGTGCGGTACGGGCATCTCACGAGTGATCTACTCATGGATGGAGGGAAAGAGGGCAGCTTCTGTTATGATGGAGCACCCGTAGGTACAAGTCTGACTTTTGCTCCGTGACGAACAGTCATATGAGACCGGGTCCTACAACTTAAAGTGGATTCTGAACCACTACAAACATCCATGGCACCTTCTGGACTCGAACCCGAAACCTGTGGTACTGAGCGCCAGAGCTCTAGCCACTCGATTCAGGCCCGCTTTTAATTTGTTAACATTTTTATTACATCTATAGTTTTCTATTTACACCATTGCAGAGTTTCTATGAAGTTGTTAGTATTATAATTAATAGTATTACACAGAAGGAACCAGGTGCCCGAATGGCTAGCGCTCTAGCACTCGATAACATAGGTTTCGAGTTCGAGTCCCAGAGGTAACATGGATGTTTTTAGTGGCTCGGAATACACTTTAAACAATAGGTCCCGGTCTAATAAAATCATAGAGCGTTATGGGGATAATGTTACTCGCGTCCGTAGCATATCTTCAAGTTACACGTGACCGCTCTGGGTGGTGCTAAATGAGTAACGTCGGTGCACCCTTACTTAAGGTATAAAGATAACTGTCTCTGTATTGCCAGCTGCATTAGATAATAAAATAGCATTGCAGAGAAACCTATTTTTGGAAAAAATGTTTAAAAATGTATACCACTAAGTTTAAGTTTTACTTTAGTTGTTAACACTTTTATCATTAAGCAATTTTATTTACCCTACGAAACATTACATCATTTTTAGCGCTATAGAAGTGAACATTAATGAAGAGAAAATCAACTAAGAAGAAATATGATAGGGTTGGTTTGGTTTGTCGCTCTATGGTCATTTTTTGCACACTTCAGGATAAATAGACCTGGACCTACAGTTAACAAACCATTAACAAACATCCATGTCACCTCCAAGATTCGAACCTGTAGCCTATGATACCAATGGCCAGACCTTTACCTAATGGCCATCAGGCCACACAAAATATTGTAGGAAATATTATAACTGCTATAAATGTGCCATTCACCATTTCAACATTTAAAAATATATTTATTAAATTCATAGTTTTCGATATTGAGTTAAGTCATGTATTATTTTATGCTCAAAATTCATTATATTTAAATAAAGCAACAATTCAGATTTAACTATGATTTAGAAAGTAACAGAAAACTGTTTTCTGAAATATTCTTTAGAGATAATTGTTATTAAAACAATTAATTACTGTTAGCAGGCTGATTTCGAAAAAAGATTATTTTCGCAGTAATTTTTGTTTTTCTATTTTTCGGATAGTTTTTTATTAATAAAAATCAAGAAATTGCAACATCTTTCTTTAGAAAAGATTTTGGTTTTCTAATTAAACAAAATTTAAAGTAAATAAAATGTAAAACTATCAGCGTTACAGCGAATTTCTAAAATTTAGTAGTGATTTTTACACCATACTACATTACTACATACATAAACATATAGACGTATATAATGTTATAGACATGTAGACATATACATTGACATAGGCATATAGACATAGACATTAATATAGACATATAGGCATAGACATTAATATGATTTACCAAGCACCACATATAAATAGATAAACAAATCTTGGGATGTAAGCAATAGTCATTGAATACTTATGAAAGTCATTTATATATTTTAATAAAACAAATATTATTTTCGAAATTCAGGGTCTTTGACTTAAGGATATTTCAATCAATCAGAGCTGTATAACAATAATAACAAGTAATAAGAAAATAAGAGTAAGAAGAAGAAAATAATGACAAATACGAATTTAACAAAAAAAAAAAAGACTCAAAATCAAAGAAAATGGAGATTTTCGAGAAAAAAAATTTTTAAACCTTTTTTTTTTATTCATTTACCTTAATTTATCAACATACTTTCTCCTCATTTACCTAAGATGTAAATCCAACTCATCGAAATTCCCAAAACCAAAAAAAAATTCGTGCTGTAAGCTCATTTTGAAATTCTAAATAAGTAAGTTTTTTTTAATCACTTTGTAAGCAATAATCAAAGCGAATTTTGAAAAAAATTTTCTTAGGGTGTAAGCAATAACGATCGAATACTTATGAAAGTCCTTTATATATTTTAATAAAACAGATATTATTTTCGAAATTCAGTGTCTTTGACTAAAGGACATTTCAATCAATAGTATCTATATAATAATAAGAAGAAAAAATAAGGAAATAACAAATAAGTATTTAACAAAAAAAGACAAAAAAAAACACAGAGAATGGAGATTTTCAGAAAAAAAAAATGTTATAAACTTTTTTTTTTTTTTTCTTTTATAGAACATACTTTCTCCTCATTTACCTAAGATGCAAATCTCAACTCATCGAAATTCTGAAACAAAAAAAAAAATCGTGCTTTAATCTAATTTTGAAATTACAATAAGTCTTTTTTTACTTAGGATGTAAGCAATAATCATTCAGTATTTATGAAAGTCATTTATATATTTTAATAAAGCAAATATTATTTTTGAAATTCAGGGTCTTTGATTTAAGGACATTTAATCAGATAATAACAATAATATGAAGAAGAAAACAAAATAATGACAAATATGTATTTAACAAAAAAAAAAAAAGACAAATCCTAGAGAATGGAAATTTTTGAAAAAAAAAAAATGTTATAAACCTTTTTTTTTTTTCCTTTTCTTTTATCAACATACTTTCTCCTCATTTAACTAAGATGCAAATTCAACTCATCGAAATTCTGAAACAAAAAAAAATCGTGATTTAAGCTAATTTCGAAATTACAATAAGTCTTTTTCAATTCCTTCTATTAGCTCACACTCTCCCTATATATATCTTGTTCAAATTTTCAATCGTTCATAAAATACTTTTTTATTCCTCCACTCAAATTCAAATACATTTTTTAACTTGTAGTGGATGACACTGGATGTTAATGCAATTTTTTCAAATATCAATTCAGTAATTAAATTTAATTGATTAAGTTTAGTTTTTTTTTTTTTTAGATTTAAGTTGCATAGAATCCATAGATAGCGCCAGATAAATTTCAAAAAAAAAATGAATGAAAATTTTTTATAATGGACTTTCTGCAATATAGTGAAAAAGTAGGAATTGACTTAAAAAATTTTTTTATTACTTGTTTTACTTAGGATTTAAGCAATAATCGTTGAAAATTTATGAAAGTTTTTTTTATAGATTTAAATAAAACAAATATTATTTTCGAAATTCAGGGTCTTTAACTTAGGATATTTCAATAAACCAGAGCTATATAGTAATAAGATAAGAAGAAATTAAAGTAATGACAAATACGTATAGAACAAAAAAGAGGCACAAAATCATAATGGAGATTTTTGAAAAGAAAACTGTTTTAAACCTTTTTATTTTAATTTATCATCATACTTTCTTCTCGTTTACCTAAGATGCAAACCCAATTCATCGAAATTCCCAAACCAAAAAAAAAAAAATAAAAAAAAAAAAAATTACGCTTTAAGCTAATTTTGAATTTTTTTACTTAGATGTAAGCAATAATCATGGAATATTTATGAAAGGCATTTATAAATTTTGATAAAGCAAATATTATCATCGAAACTAGGGTCTTTGACTTAAGGACATTTCAATAAATTAGTGCACATCAAATAGTTCGTGTCCGAAATAATTATAAGAAGAAAACAAAATAATGACAAATACGTATTTAACAAAAAAAAAAAAAAAAAAAAACACAAGTCATAGAGAATGGAAATTTTCGAAAAAAACCCTGTTATAAACCTTTTTTTTTTTAATTTTAATTTATCAACATACTTTCTCCTCATTCACCTAGGATGCAAATTCAACTCATCGAAATTCCCAAACCCAAAAAAAAAAAAAAGGTCAAATTATTGACTATTAAATTAATTCCAGAAATCCTTGGCGCAATCCATCCAGAAAAGATATAAAATCTGGAACTCATTTAATTACTTACTGGAGTACTTTTCCGTTAATTGCCAGCATAATCGAATTCCAGACTAACAAGCTTTATTTTATTCCCTCCCTCATTCCATTCGAACGCTTTACATAGAACAATAATACCGAAAAGAACAAAAAAACATTCTTTGTTCCCTGCATTCAATTAAATAAATTTTAATAAACGACTCAACAGTCTCGAGGGACGAGTTGCGGGAACAATAACTCTAGTTCAGCTTTGTGTTCTGCGAGTCTCGAAAAGACGCGCAAATTTTGAACGGAGGTCTTGTAACCAAGGAGACCGGGAGGTTCGCAGCTGAGACCACCCCTTTAGGAATGGGAAACGACGAGATATGGGAGTGATAAAATGGGGGTGGGTGTCTCAGTGAAATTGCACAAGAGTCGTTTGCATGGCTCTAACCGTGAACAGAGATCCCCAAAGTCAGATTTTGTTTAGTGCAAATCGTTTGGAAGAATGAAATATTTTTTTTTCTGTTTCGAATTTCTAAAAGAAAGAAAAGTTTTTCTCTTATTTTATATTATTTTTTGTTCATTTTGATCTGAATAAATATATTTGACTTTTGTGTTAGCCATTGGAGGTACTAGTCGTTGGCTGCTTGATATAGGTAAATTTTTATGCAAATATTTATCAATTATTTCAAAAAAATATATAAAGGTTTAATAGAACTCTTTTGTTGAGTATAAGCATGTTGCAAAATTCTTAAATAATATACCTAAATATCATTTTAATCAAATTGAATAATATCCAAATTAAGTTTAGAAAAACGCAATTTATTCATTGAATTTACTTTGTTTTCTTTATGATCACCGAAATAAAATGAATTAAATCTTTACCTTTCACGAGTAATAAAAAAGCCTACCAAAATCTCTTTCTCACAAAGTTTATGTTCGCTATTCTTTAAAAAATAATTTTTAAAATGTGATTTTTTTTTTTTTTCTAATTATCAATAATCGTTGTTTTTTTTTTTTTCTTTTCAAGATCAAATCGTCACTAAATTAGACGTACAATTTCCAGAAATACGCAATCTGCCCAGATCAATTTAAATTATTCTCTAGCGGTTTGATGACCAATTGTCTAGTCTTCTGGCTTTCGGTACCACAGGCTTCAGGTTCGAATCCTGGCGGGTTTGTGAGTGGTTTAGAATCCACGTTAAACTGTAGATCCCGGTCTAATTAGTCCAATGTGTGCAAAAAATTACTGTAGAGAGACAACTAAACTAAATTAATCTCCAACAGAGTTTTGCGCTTCCCTCCGTTCGATATTGTGCGCCATTTGAAAATTTTATTCAGTAAGAATATTTTTTAATATTATTCGAATGCAATCAGTTTGAATTTGACCAAAGAGTATGAACTTCAATCTGTTTTTTATAACAGGTTAACCACTAGTTTTTAATAGTTACTTCTAGTAAATTTTTTTCTTTTTTAATGAAAATTTCGTTATAAAAATGAACAATCGCTAAACGATCTGTCTATTATATAAAATAAGTAAACAAAACTTTGCCCGACTCGTGATTCAGCGGCAAGAGGCGCAGCTAATGAGCATTAGGACTGAGGTTCAATCTACTGGCGGCATTGTTGTAGACGCTCTGTCAAAAAAACGAGGAGATTCCATGGCGTTTGCAATACTCACCATCTTACCTCCTTAGTTGGACTACCTCGTGGGAGTTTTCAGGGTTTTTCTCCCATACGATACACGAATGCTGGGTAGTTCCCCCTAAAAGTCCTCCTGCAAAGCACTGGCCTCCTTTTCCAACGACACGGAACCAAGTCAGACTGCCAAACCTCCATCACAACAGAAGCTGCCCCTTCCCTCTTTCCATGAGTAGATTACTCATGGGAATCCGTCCCACACTGCAGGACACAGAGGATTAGAGCACAGCTCACAAACTAAACTTCGCTTATGCATATAAATAGGAAAAACATGCAAAATAATAGTAAAGCAGTGATGAAAGCAGTTAAAAAATTTATAACTTTTTTTTTGTTATTAATCTCTGAAAAGATAACAGTTTTTATCATAAGCGTAAATATTACATAAAAAATTCTGTGGACAGCTTAATTAAGTGGCATAATCTATAAATGACGTTTTCATGAAAGAATTTTTTTTTTATTTTATTTATTTATTTATTTTTTACACACATACTTTCAAGTTATAAACAACTTTTCTCTGCATGATACTTCTGTAAATTTCCGAAATATTTTGTTTGTTTTCAATTCCCAAATTTCATTCAATGGTCAATATTCAAAATCAATGGGCAACTTCATTAGCTGACATAATCTATATAATGATGATAATAATGATATTATAACGAGGATGATGTAACATGATGTTATAACGATGATGATGACATAATGATGTTTTCATAAAAGCAAATGAATATTTTTATACAAGAACATTCAAGTTATACAAAAACTTTTTCGTAAATTTTGTACGTATTTTATTTGTTTTCAATTCCCAAATTTTATTTTTATTCCCCTTTCTATGCCCCCAAAATTATTTTTTTCAATTCCCAAAAAATGGACAATATTCAAAAATCAATGGACAACTACATTAGCTGACCTAATCTAATAAAAATCTTTCCATGAAAGCAAATGGATTTTTTTTATACAAAAACTTTCTTTTTGCACGACACTTTTCGTAAATTTCAGAAATATTTAGTATGCTTTCAATTCCCACATTATAATATTCTGTAAAATCCTTATAAATTATTACAAATCAAACTATAACTCAGAAAATCGAGTTCATTTTTTGCACAATAAACGTCAACCGTCATTCCTGAACAATCATCAGAAATGTCCGGACATGCGCAGTGCGTGGGCTTTTACTCTCCATTCCCCTCCTCATAAAAATACAGACAAGGGAAGTCAAGTCGGGAGAGGGAGGAGGGCATAAGATGAGCAAAGTGATCCGTAAAAACTGCAGCGATTCGGGTGCTTTAGAAAACATCTCCATCACAGCACCCGGGGATGTTTAAAAATAATAAGTAAAGCAAAAATAAGGAGCCACACATGAAAGAAGAAAAAAATAGAAGCATTTGCATTTGAAGCGGATGCTCCGTTTAAAAGTTATTTTCACGACAATAAAAACTTTCTCCTAGGATCTTCTTTGCATAAAATGAAAGGGACTTGTAATGAGAAATATGAAACCGAGCTTTTCCCGCCATGTGTGAGTACACATTTCATTCCCCTCCCCCTGTTATTTATTTTGATGTCCTCCTGCCCCTGGAGTGGGGTATGAAAAGAGCAGCCACCCCGGTATTCATTTTCGAATTTTCGACCTTTTTATTTCCAGTAGAGAAAAACAGTTTTTTCTTTCTTCTTATATCGTTATTTATTTATTATTTCTTTTTCTTCTATTTTAAAGCAAATGCTGCTTACTGTCGTTGCATTTGAGTAATTTATCATAAGCAGCATTCATAATAATAAATGAATAGATAAAAGAAGAAAGAGAAAGAGAAATGCGTTGTAAAAGTTTTGATTGAATTAATGTGGCATCTATGGATCTACTTAATGTCAACTATGCATTATAATATTTTTATTTTTATTTTTAAAAAAACACTTGAAGAGAAATTTAAATAGAAATCTAAAATTCAGGTATCTTTTGAAAAATTATCAAATTACAAATAAATGTATGGACAAATATAGCTAGTATAAACGTACAGTCTTAAATTAAGATTTTATGTAACCCGTTTTGAGATAAATTAAGTTTACAAATTTGAAATCTGGTCAATTTAAAAGAGGTATGTTTTTGCGTGCCTTTGCATTTTGCATTCATTTGCTTTTTAGAAATGATATAACGATTGATTTGCTGAAATAACTTGATTGAAGGAAAAAAGGGCATTTTCATTAAAAAAAGCGGATATTGGCTTCGTTATCTGTTTCAGTAATAGATACCAGTGTATAGTGGTGGAAGAGGAGAGATTCTTACATACAAGGGAAAAATAAGGAATAATTACTTGTTAAATTATTTAATAAAGAACAATCACATAGTTAATAAAGAACAATCACATAGATCAGATAGTTTTATGTTCATTTTTTGCGAAGGCTACTAAACAAGTATTATTTTAGTATTACAACCCCAGCTTTTACACCAAGTAGCTTTTTTAGCACTTAATTTTTTTAATTTTTTAAACTTTTTTAATTTTGGAAGCAAATATGCATATAGAAATTATTGCTGAATGATAATAAGCAATGTATTTATGTGCATTCTTATAACTTAAAAACTGCATAATTTAGTAGTTCAAATTTTTATGAGTTAATTATTTTTATGAGTTAATTATTTTTTATTTGATTCACGGAAAAACATCACAAAAACTTTTAATGAAACAAATATTTTATTGTTAAATTCCAATTTCAAAACTAGTTAGTTCAAAAACATCTACTGAAGAACTATGAATTTATCGTCAAAGTTTTTCACTAAGCGAATCCTGTTTTTAAATTGCTTTTACACCAAAAAGCTAATACTTAATCGCCAAATATTTATCACTAAGAAAAACATTTGGTAAAAATCTAGAATCCTGTACCCTTCGTGCCAAATACATCGCCAGGTTGCCAAGTTAATCATAGTAATGAATGGACCAGGTAGTTTTCAAGGTACAAATAATATTACTCCAAAATCCTTTACTGGGTTGCCAAATCGCCAAGTAAACAAAAACAAAATGGCTGCTGAAGTTCGGTGTCATCGTAAAACGCTATTTCCATAAAATTCAAACGCCAAATAGTGCTATTACGCCGAAATTTAGCACTATTACGGCAAAATTTTATTCCTAAATTGCTTTTACGCCAAGTTTAATTGCTTTATCGCCAAATTATTATGTGGAATTATGTTTTGCTAACTCACATAAATGTATCATTTAGACAAAGATAATAATCGCTGGTATGATAAAATTATGCAAAATTATTCACTAATACGCCATCATTATTATTATTATTATCATTATTATTTCAAAAACAATTTTATGGTGACGATGCTGAATTCGGATGATGAAACAAAATTATTTAAAGATTGGAAAAATTAAAAAAATAATTTACATTTTATTCTGATATATCCTTTGCTGGAGGTTACCGTACCTATTCTTATCAAATGAATGAAGAAAACAAAAAGAACAAAATCGGAAAACCACAGAAAAATTTAATACGTTCCAACTGCCTTTATCGTCTGTAAACTAACGATCTAAAATTAAAAATATATTTTTCTGCGCGAATTCAAATAGCGGTTGCCACAAAACCTTAACTATGCCAACAACATTAACAAGAAACATTCGATCTACTTTTTCGCCGTTAACTAACGTTCTAAAAATAAAAATTAAAATTTTTCGCGCAAATTCAAATAACAGTTGTCATAAAACCTTAATTATTTCAGCAGCACTAAAAATAATTTGATGATCAAATATAAGTTATTAATAAATTAAAAAATTATTTTTCTTATTTGTTTCGAATGCATGGCAGCATCATAAAAATTGTTTATTTTCTGTATCATATACTGTAAACATACGTTATAAGAGCAGCCTTGGAATAATCAATAATTTATCGGAATAAATATTTAAAAGGATATATTTATGTTTTTTATTTACTATAATTAAAAAATTCTGCAAATAACTATCAAAGAAGAAATAAATAGTCATTATATTGTTCGGGAAAAGAAGAAGTTAAAAATTCCTCTAGAATATTGTAACCCTAAAGAAATTGGCGGAAGATAAACGAAATATTCCGGGTTGCAAGATTGGCGACTTTCTCAGGGTACAGTATTCTAGATTTCAACCATTTAATGCTATTGCAATAATTAAGGTTTTATAACAACCATTATTTGAATTCGCGCGAAAAAATGAACGTTAGTTCACGGTGAAAACGTCGATCGAACACATTAAATTGTTCTGCTGTTTTGTGATGTTTTTTTTTTTTTTTTTTTTAATGCTGTTGACATAGTTAAGGTTTTGTGGTAACCGTTATTTGAATTAGAGGTAAAAAAATGTAACTTTTTAATTTTAGAACATTAGTTTACAAAAGAAAAAGGCCGCTGGAAAGTATTAAATTTTTCTGTGGTTTTCTGATGTTGTGATTATTGTTTTCTTCATTCGTTTGATTAGACTTTGCACGGACAGATTTTTAGTAATGTCAATAAAAGATCATTTTCGCCTCCAACAAAGGATATATCAGAATAAAATGTAAGTTATTCTTTGGTTTTTATTTTATTTTATTATTATTATTTTAATAATTTTTGTTTTATCATTCGAGTTTGGCATTGTAAATAACATGAAATATGTTTTAGCGTGAAAAAAATAAAAAAGGCTTATTAGCGAATAATTTTGATGTAATTTTATCGTAACACCGATTATTATCTTTGTCGAAATTATACATTTATGCCAGTTAGCAAAACGTAATACTGCATAATAATTTGGCTATAAAGCGATTAAATTTGGAAAAAAAAGCAATTATGGAATACAGTATTAGGAAAATAATTATATTTTTTGACGTTAAAGCGGCAATATGTGGCGTGAAAAGTAAACATTAAAATTTTGTCATAATAGTGGTAAAATTTTGGCTATAAATTCGCGTAAAGACAATTTAGGCCTAATTCTTTTTGGCATAATAGTGCTAAATTTTGGAGTAGAAGCGATAGCATTTGGCGCAAAAGTATTCAAGGAATAAAAAAAATTTAGTGATAAAATTTGGCGATAAAGCATTAACTTTTGGATTAAAAGCAATTTAAAAACAAAATTCGCTTTGTGAAAATGTTTGGCGATAAAGAGATAAATGTTGACTATAAAGTATTTCAAGGATTAAAATTTTTGCAGGATAGTGATAATATTAGGCATTACAGTGATAAACTTTGACTTAAAAGCCCTTTCAGGAATAAACTTTGACGAATAGCTGTTTGGCTACTAATTTTGGTGTAATAGCAATGCTTGGGGATGAATTTTGGTGAAATAGTGTTTTACAATGACACCGACCTTCAGCAGCCATTTTGTTGGTTTACTTGATGATTTGGCATCCCAATGAAAAAATGTTGCATAATATTTTACAGCGAAAATTACCTGGTGCATTCATTACTATGCTTATTTAACGACTTGGAAACCTGGCGATGTATTTGGCAAAAGGGTACAGGATTCTAGATAGGCGATGATATTTTACATGCCTATTTAACTTCAGAAAAATTATTCAGGTAGTTATTATTTAAAAATAATGTCGTAGTTTTTGTTTTATTGATCATAATTAAATCGATTTATATAAAAAAATTATTTACAGGTTTCGTGCGCCATACCTTCGTAAATTTTTTAAATTATCCAAAATTATTGGATACATTACAAAATTATATTTAAAAAAAAAAATTGGGAAAAAAATAAAATAAAACACTAACTTACAGTCTAACCAATAAATGTAAACATTGGTGTGAAATCCTTTGTTTTGCTCGCAGGCGTGTAAGTTACACACGATTTCCTGGCATGCATTAGCATTCATCTGAGGAGTTATGAATTTAATATCAGATGTGATGCATTGCTCCACTTTCTGAAATTAACACCAAGGCAAGGTACAATCTATCACAACTCTGCGCCAGATTCAGAACTGGAGAATATTCACTTAAAATTTCTATAAGATGTTTCCCAATTTTTGGCTTAAAATCGAGTGTTGCTTGATACTGTAACGAGCAACCAATTAATTTCGCATCGAAATTTAATGACTTTTCCAGCCTGGATTTTAAGTTAGTAAAGACATTTGAATTTTTTTTATCACTTCTAAGGGTTTGATTTTTTTTTTTTTTTTTTTTTTGCATAATTTAGTGACGTATCAAATAATACGAAGTCACCTTATGATTTGCTTATCTCAATAATTTTTAGCAACGTTTATATATTTTTTTTTTCATTATTATAAAATTTATTCATTATTATATTGTGTAAAGACTTTCCCAATTTGGACGATATTCTGACTTGATACTAATATGAATATCATTTTTTAAATTAAATCTAAAATATCATCATTAAATATTGATTATTTTTTAAAACACTGCATAACTAATTACTTGTAATACAGACCAATGTTCTTTCATCCTCTCCTTCATGTAAATGTGCTGTATTCTTATTCGACTGATATGAAGAAGCAACAAACAAAATATGTTATTTTCTTAAATGGCAACTACTAATTATTACATTTTAAACTAATAATATGCTTTATTTCTAAGACAAACATTTCTTTAATAGCCACAGCTCTCATCTTGAAACACACATGGTTTCTCTTTCTTCTCATTCTACTCAGTTGGCTCCGTAGCGTATACGCGTATACAGTTATTTATTCAGGGCGGTTGCATCATCTATGACGTCAGCGTTGACTGCGCCATCTATAGTTAACATTTATGTTATTTATCCACAATATTTATGAAAAAATAGTCAACAATTTTTTCTACTTTACTTCAAGGAATGTAAAATAAATTAAGGATTATTATTTTTGATTTTTAAAATATTTCAAGAATATAAGACTATTTATTTGAATACTTCATTTACATAATAACTTATATCTACTGAGTTATTGTTGTAAATTATAAATGGCGGATTGGTTTATAAATAAACACGTCATTTTTCATGTATTCAAATATATTTTGTTTAAAACTGATCTTTAAAAGTTTAGGAAGCATAAAAACTACTCAATGTTTTGAAGTAGATAATTTTCTTTAAAATTTGGCATGCAATGAGTATTCATAGAATCGTTTCAACGCATGTTGGTAAATTGTTCTTTTTCAAAAAAATTAATAGTTGCCTAAAATAATTCGGTTTCTTATTTTTTAAGAAATTTCATTCAACTACTTTACCTCTTTTAAAGATCATGTACCCAATAATCAATAGAAAATTGCAGAAAATATAGTTTTATTATTAGATATCCCAATGTCATGCAAAACACAATTCAAAAATTTCAAAGAATTTTTTGAAATACGTTTATACTTGTTCATCGTACATATTGTTACGAACCATTATTCAGTGGATGCATTTATTTCTCGGTAAAATTTCCTATATAGAGAAAAATTGAACTAGTGAAGGAAAGGACAATAAAATATTCTTAGAGGATTACTTCATACTAAATAAAGATTTTTTATTGCTCTTACAAATAATAGAAAATAACTGTGGAGAAAAAAAGTAACTAAAGAAATTACTGAAATATTTTTGTAAATATAAATATCTGCGTCTTTATATTTCGTAATAACTTTAAAATTTAAGTCTTAAGAGGGAAAACATTCAAGCGTTTGTAAATGTTGTGACTTTTTATGTATTATAATTTTATGTAAATTTACATTTATAAAATTTATGTTTCGTATACTTTAAGAATCAGTAGACTTCAATACTTTAAAAATCAGTCAGTTTTGCTCCCTCAATTCCTCATAATATCGAGAAAAAAATCATAAAATTGTCATACATTTTTTATTAAATAATTATAGCAGTTTTGTATACATTCTATGGGAAATTATACTCATAATGTGTTGACAAATATGAAAGGCTCAATTGTGTATAAATACAGAATAAAAATTAACGAAGAGGTTTTTGCAATAAATTGAACATTATTAGATTTATTTTTGCAAAAATTTGTAATAAAAAATAAACGCACAAAAAAAAAGTAACGATTGTAACCATGCGTCCTCTTACGCACTGGCAAGAGCGCCCACTGTGGCGTTCGAAGAAATGATTAGTAGGACTAGAGACTCTCACCCGAGAGGAAGACAACGTTCCAGCTAAGAAACGTTTAGTTTACAGTCTCTCATCCGGGGGAGGAAATATATTTAACACAACCCTGCGTATTTGTTGGCTTTTACAGTCTCTCACCCGAGAGGAAGTAACTTCGCGCATTCTGCGCTTATCCTAGTATCGGGTTTCGGCTTAGATGTGGAATCCTTCCACGAATATATAATTATCTGTCTTTAACTGTGTTAAACATTGTATGTCTGTAATTATACGTGTGAGGTGTTTGGGCGTGTGTAAATAAAACTGAGAGTTCTCCGACTTGCACATCAAGTATCTGAAACCAAACACTCCCAGTTACAATCTGTGGCCCAACCTGCACACCACAAACATAATAGAGAGTTTTTGCCTACCGTACTTTAAAAATACGGTATTTTTAAAGTACGGTATGCAAAAACTCTATTTCTCTTCGAACTTGGAAATTTAATTTTTAAATATTTATAGCCTTTCCCTCGACAAACTTATAAAGATAAAATAAAACAAATAAAATAAAACTTATACAACACGAAATCGTATTCTAGTTAAATGATAAAAAAAAATTTATAAAATAAACAAAAAAGATCGAATTTTTAATTAATATTGTATTTTTAAATAATTAATTTATCCTTTGTAAAAATATATGATGCTTAATGTTTAATAATGTAAATGGGTTTTTATTTCTTATTATAAAATAATATTTTAAAGCACTATCATATTTTGCAGGAAGAAAAATATTGTTCAGAGAATTAATTTCCATTTAAAATCATTTAACCAATTATATTTAGGTGAACTAAGAAAATGTAATTGTAATTGTAATTTATTATGTAAAAGTAATAAATTAGTTAGTTATAAATTTTCTTAGCTTTCTATGCGTGGACGTAAATTGTAATTTTAGCTTATTATTTTTAAAAATAGATTAATTATAATTCAATAAAAATTTCTGGAAATTAATTTTTTAAAAATGCATTGATGAAAGGATGTAGTGGAATTATTATTATTATTTTGCATAAAATGAATTCAACTTTCAAATGATGTTTTACAAAATTAATAATTAAAGAGAATTTGTTCACACAATTATAAATTTATTACTCAAAATGTTTTACCTATTTATTTTTAAAGTACTATAACTCTTACTAATTATTGATTTAATGCTGTTATTCAATCATGATCACTGTTTCCTAATCTAAAAGCAAATGGGATTTGGCACAAACCAAAATTTTAATTTTTTTCCTTTTTTTAAGGATAAATTTCATAAACTAAGTTTCCATTAATTTAAAACATTAAAAGTTTTTGAAATTATTCCTTAGTATTACATTAATTAAAAAGCAGAAACTCAAAATTAAACATACAATTTTAAGATAAATTGAAAGCTTATTAAACTTGTGGAAATTTATTTCCTTCTTAAATTTCTTTCATTAATAAAAAATACCATAAACAAATGTTTATTAACATTCTCTTAGCCAATAAAAAATAAAGCAGTGTAACTAATTAAAGTTATATAGGTATGGAATTCGTGTAAATATGCAAATATGCATTTATTTTTATTTAAATTATAGATATATTTATTTATCGATCTAAATTATGTATTTATTTATTCTTTAGTTGTTGTTTTTCTTATTTATGATGTATTACACAAAATACATCGTCGTATATGCTAAATAATCTTATACAAAGTCTTAAACTAAAAATTCCCCAAGTTGGCAATCTTGGCAACAAGCTTGGCGATGCGTATAGCAATGTTGGCAAATCGATCTTTTTCGAAGCCATGAAAAAAGATATTAATAGAGCAAATGAAATAGCTCTAGATCCTTCCATGAATCTCATAAAGAACTATGTTATGCTCACTTGGTCAACAGTTTCAAGTCCGTTGAATGTCTGTTTTGCTTGAGTTTGGCATAATAGTATCGATATAACATTACTTTTGAAAAATCTTAATTAAACTAATATTGATTTTTTTTTTTTTTTTTTTACAATGTGGTTTTCAATTCAATATGGATCTTATTTATTTGGATTTTAGTTTTTCAATAGATAAACCACTTTTTACGTTAACCAGCAATTCTAGTTCTAATAATAGACAATAGACAATTTAATTCAAAAAATTTCTTCATCAATTTGTAATGGCAGAGAATAATAAAGCATCACAATTTAACGACTGCATGGATTTAATAAAAAAAATATACTTTGAATTGATTTCCATTTAACACTTCTTCCTCAAAAAAAAAATATTTTTAACATTGTCCAAAATAAAAACCAAACTCACTCTGTTATTGCAAATGTAAATCAATAGAAATATTATACTTAAACTGTATTTGTGACGCATAAACAAACTGTAGAATTTTAATAACAAATTTAAGGTTGGAAACATATTGATATTTTAATGTTTGTCCCTTTATTGAAAAACAGTATCATCGAAAAACGTTTTTAATAAAAGTAGTCGTTTTTTTTCACATTTGTAAAAACAAATATTACATCACTTTCTCTTCAGTTGTTGAACATCTTTTAAAAATTTCATACCATACGGCTGATACATTTCAGCGTGTTGTTTCGAAAATATCAATTATATTTTCCCAACACGTTTTCGATACATTTTTCATTCAACATGCATATATTGATACTTAATTTTGAATACAAAACTTGTAAAACTGGTAGCATGTTAACAATTTCTAACCAATGTTCTTTTTTCTATTCTTTTTTTTTTTTTTTTTACTTTTTTTTTTTTAATTTATTCTATATTTTCACTTATAATTTCCATTTTATTTATCCTTTCAGTGTTAGCAAAGCATGTTGAATATTGGAAGCTATACGTCAAATAGCATTTGCGATTGACATTGCTTTTATTCCTTTAATTATTTTTTACAGAAAATTACAAGGAATCCTTGGACACCCTAAAGTATCGCAAGATTCTTGCAGAAGTAAAAACAAACTAACCAATTAACTACAAACAACAAACAAACCAATTAACAAAATATTAAAGCTCCAAAGAGGGATATTAATAATTGTATCAATGTATTGAATATTCCACTATACGTCAAAACATCATTTGCAATTGATAATGTTTTATTCATTTAATTATTATTTTTTACAGAAAATTACAAAGGAATCCTTATACATCCCAAAGTATCACACGAATGCAACGTTAATACAGATTTGTATACTTGCGTATTAGCGCCACCGCAGCAGAAGCTGCTCTAATGGGCCAATAAAGAGCTGCCAATGCGCCAAAATAAAGACTTGTTTTGAATCTATAACTCTTATCTATAACTATATATCTTAAACTCTATATCGGCCCATTTTCCACCGAAACGATTGATTACTTTGTTTTTAAATAAAAGTGTTTTGAATTTTGAAAGTGTTTTTGGTTTTAAATAAAGTGTTTTATATATTTTATGATTTGTCACAAAAATTTTAAGTGTAGATTGGCGCACTTAAAAACCGCCAAATCTGTGGATGCGGTGGTGTTAATACGTAAGTACCCAGATTTGCTATATAAAAACAAAAACAATTTCTTAAATATTCATAAATGCTAATAACGTTTCAAAACATCCTATTTCCTTCCTGCTTCCTTAAATCCTTACTTTGTAATCCTTTTGTAAAATGATAATTGCAAAATTTTCTGCCCAATTAAATATAAATATAACAACGATATTCATATTTCTACAATTCGTTCTTTCTGTTACTATAAAGCAAATGTCCCATGATTTTTTTTTCTCCTTTTCCCTTGGCAGTATAATAATCGTCTCCAAGAAGTCACCGAAATAAAGTCAATGACGACTTTAAAATCTAACAGCCCTCTTCTAATTAACGTCAATGGAGTTGGCAAGCTGTAACGATCGCAACGAACCCCTCTGGACTGCTGTGATGGGCCTTTCATCGACAACTCGTCCTGATGCTGAGATACACTTATTCGACAGACCTGTCAACCTCGAATTAGTCGATAACTAGTTCTGTCAATGATTCGGCTGATTCCCAGAATTTGAGGGCAATAAAGGGAATAAAAATATATATATTCTATCGCTGAATCGAAATATTAGTATTGTGTTATTTAAGAAATTTCTTATTTTGAACTATGAATCATAACAGAAGTTCTCAAACTGAAGACTATTGAAAAATCACTTAGTTTAGGCTGGGCTATTTACAGTTTTTTTTTCCTTACGTCCCATTTTCTTTTTCTAAGAGGGGCTGGTTATATTTTATTGTTACGTTATCTTAATCAATAGTCATATTTAAGCTAGTTTTTAACTGTTTTTAGTGGCTAAAAGATCTGAAACTTGGCATTATTGTTAGATTAATGAACTCTGTTTCAGCATGTTTTGTTGTTGTTGTATGTTTTTGTTTTTTGTTTTGCCATTTTTTTTTTTTTCGTCCTTTTTTGCTGTAACTGTTCATAATCTGCTTTTTGAAATAAAAAAATAAAAAAAAAAAAAGTTTTTAGCTATTAGCTTAACAGTCAAAGTGATGTGAAGATGAGAATTTGCTCTAAAATAAGACTTTTAAAATGTTCTTTTAAGTTTTATTTATAATGTTTAAAAAATACGGAACAACGCGGAATTGCAACACGGAATATTTCTCCCATGTTTCGCCAAACTCTTTAGAGCTACAATATTGCAATTAGAGGAATTCGCAACTTCTTTTTCCGACCAACATAATGGCTGTTATATTGCTAACTTGATAATTATTTTGCAGAATTTTTATTTATGGTAAATAAGAACAGAAATATATATTCTTTTAAATAACTATTCAGATAAATTATTGATTATATGATTGTTCTTAGTACGAATGTCGGGCACTGACACAACATAAAAACTTTTATGAAGTTGCCATCAGGAAATTAAGAAAAACAATAAAAACGATTTTATACTTTATTAATAACTTATGTTTGATTATCAAATAATTATTTTCTGTTTAATGCTGTTGACATAGTTAAGCTTCTGTGACAACCATTATTCAAATTCACGTGAAAACATTTTTTTTTTTATTTTAGAATGTTAGTTTATGGCGAAAACGGCTCTCGAATGCATTAAATTTATCTGCTGTGTTTTTTTTTTTTTTTTTTTTTTTTTTTTTTTTTTTGATGATGTTGACATAGTTAAGGTTTTGTGGCAACCGTTATTTAAATTCGCGCGAAAAAATTTGTACTTTTAATTTTAGAACGTTAGTTCACGGAAATAAAAAGGGAGCTGGAACGTATTAAATTTTTCTGTGGTTTCGTGATATTGATCTTGTTTTCTTCATTCATTTGATACGTCTATGCAAGGACAGATTTTAGTGGCAATAAAAAGAACACTCTTACCTCCAACAAAGGATATATCAGAATAAAAATGTAAGTTTTTCTCTTGTTTCTTCTTTTTTTGTTAATATTGTTTTATCACTCGAATTCAGAGTCGTAAACAACAGGAAATATTTTTTGACATAATAGAAAAAAATTTAGCCAATTACTTTGTAATTTTATCGTAATAGCCATTATTATCATTATTAAAATGATACGTTTTTGTGAGTTAGTAATACAAAATTCTACATAATAATTTGGCGTTAAAACAATAAAATTTGGCGTAAAAGTATTTCAGGAATAAAATTTTGTTAGGATGGTGATAATATTTGGCGTTAAAACAATAAAATGGTAAAAGTATTTCAGGAATAAAATTTTGTTAGGATGGTGAGCGTTAAAACAATAAAATTTGGCGTAAAAGTATTTCATAGAATAAAATTTTTGTTAGATGGTGATAATATTTGGCGTTAAAACAATAAAATTTGGCGCAATTTCAGGAATAAAATTTTGTTAGATGGTGATAATATTTGGCGTTAAAACAATAAAATTTGGCGTAAAAGTATTTCAGGAATAAAATTTTTGTTAGGATGGTGATAATATTTGGTTAAAACAATAAAAATTTGGCGTAAAAGTATTTCAGGAATAAAATTTTGTTAGATGGTGATAAAATTTGGCGTTAAAACAATAAATTTGGCTTAAAAGATTAAGTAAGTGTAATAAAATGTAATAATTAATTTAATGTTGGCTTAAAAGCGATTTTTTGAGATAATTCTTTTGTCGAAATAACGTTTTTAGAAAGTCACCGAACTTTGGCAGCCATTTCGTTTGTTTATTTACTGACATGGCATGCTAGTGATGTATTTGGCGTAATATCGTTTTATCCTTAAAATTAACTGAGCCATCCATTATTATATTTACTTGACGGCATTCTGACGATGTATTTGGCACAAAGGGTACAGGATTCTAGATTTCTATCTTAATTTATTTTTATTTTCACTTTAAAATAATAAGCATATTAATAGCACTAAAGTTTTTCTATTTTTTATCTTATTAACTCATTATTGGTCAATTAATATAAACTTCCGAAGAAAAATTTATAAATAATATTAATGAAATCTTATTTATTGTGAAGATTTAAAAATAGCAATTATCATTTCATTAAAAGTACTGTGAGCCATCAAAGTTTTTTAAGAGACTACCACGCAAAGGATCCTAAAAATATTGAGAATCATTTATTTACAAAATATTAATATTCAACAGTTTATATTTCATAAGCTATTCACAATTTTGCTCCAGAATTTTGAATGAAATTTAGATGTTCTATTCAAACATAATTATTTATATATATGAGCGGTATAATTGAATTAATCACATGGGCATTTGTAATCCACATCATTGTTGTGTGCATCTGTATTTAATACTTAACTTAAATCTATGTCGATTTGTTATATTCAGTTATATAATATTAATGTTATCTCAATTTATGTGATTTTCTTTATGTAGAATATCGTTTCACAGTTTTCAATAGATAAAAGTACGAGGGCACTTTTTTTTAATTTGTATGTTGAGTTGGGAAAAAATTGTGGTATTTTTAAAACCAATTAATGTGCATTTGATGCTCCATTTTTTAGAAATAGATCATTTCCAAAAGTTGATTTACATAATAAACAGAAAAATTTTATTTTTTTCAGATTTTAATAAAATTTGTGAAATAGTTAATTTACGAATATAAAATACATTTTCAAGTTTTTATTGAAATATAAGCAACTTTTTAATACAGAGTTAAGTAAAATTTCTAAAAATATTCCAAAAGTCATAAGACCTAAACCGTATCAATCATAAAACTCTTTTTATCAAAATAAAAAGATTAAATCAGTGTTAATTTTCTATTTTTTTCTTTCTATTTTTATTATTTTTATTCTATTTTTCTTTTCTAATAATTCTTATTTTAAAAATTCTAGAATTATGTTAATGCTGGTGATAATTATGTACAAAATGTTCAAAAATGGAATAATAATGAATTTTTAATTTTAAAAAAATTATAAAAGTTGTATTTTTGTTCAAAACACTTATTTGAATTTTAAATATTTTTAAAAAATTGTTAAAAACTTATTTGAATTCTAGAAATTAATTTTGCATAAATGTTAAAAGATTTAGAAAATATCAGAATGGAATGGAGGTGTATTCGATTCATAATTAAACAATTTTTCAAAAACTCCTTTAACTTAATGGCAATCAAATAAATGATAACCATAAAATTCAGGTGCAAGTATAAGCAACCCTCCTCACCTTCCGTAGTATAATAATGAATAATGCTGAATCTGGTACTATATCTATAGTATTAATGTTAAATGACTTCTGAGGCAAAATTCGTGACATTGGTAAACAATAAGTACTATAGAAACTATTTTAACACAATAAATATTTTTTTTAAACTTGGTTGTGTAGCCCTGTAACCGTGCTTCCTCTTACAAACTGATAATCAAATAAATGAAACCTTCTAAGTTATTTTTACTCCTAATTTGACCTTGCTCATTATGGTTTTTTATATTTTTTTTATTATTATTACATGCAACTGATTTCATCAAGATCTCACATTTTTGAAAAATGTTTATTTTCATTTTATAATTTTATTTAAGCAATAATTCTTTTTTTTTAAAAAATAGGGCATTTAGTTATCTATTTTTCTTATTAACTTAAAAAGGACATGAGACCACCGCTATGTTTCAACATTTTTACAATGAGTGGGAGCTAGTGCCGCCAAGGCAAAGGTCTCCGCATTCTTAAATAAGAGAAATAAATAAACCCAACGTACCCCTTTGGCGTTCAGATGATATTTTTTTTGCCAAATTTCATTAAACTCCGATGAACAGAAATTTTCAACCATAATTTTCTTAATTTTTTGGTGGCCAGTGTATTATTTTTACTCTAATTCAAATTTGCCTAAAAGATATTTCTTTTTTGGAACCATGTGTCTTGAAAACCAAATATATTCGTGACAGACACTAGAAGTACCTGCATTCTTTTCCAAGAAACTGAAAATTCAAATTTCGAAACTGCGCACTACTAAACTTGCAGTGCTCGTAAAATCCCTATACGATCGCCTGAAAAAGTCATAAAAAAGTTATATGATTTACGACGCTCTATTTTTCAATAAAAGCGGGAACGGAACTGACAAATACGGTGCATAAAACAAGCTTAAAATGTTTGCTGCAAATTTATGTCCCCAAAAAAAAAATTGGACGAAAATTTCAACGTTATTTCATTTGGTTCCAGCAATTTCTTTCCAGTATCGTAACTTTTTATATATGCCCGTAAACTCGCGTTCTCTCTCTATCCATTTTAATGTAAACTGAATTTTATATAGTAAGATGCCGACAGCGTTTTAACCCAAGGGTGAAATTTACTTTTGCTTCATTATTTCAAAACCATTTCCAGGTGTTTACAGATACTTCACCTTTCGCTTGTTGCACATTGAGTAGTAGAGAAACAATGGTCGTAAACTATTTTATTAACTTTAAAATTGATTAAAATGAGAGATTTTAATATAAAAAAGGAAAAGATCCACTTTATCTTTATGCCAAATTTAAGTTTGACTTTTAAAATGCAAGAGTTTATTGATTGAGATTATTCAGGATAAATAGAATATAAAGACTATAACCTCAAGACTTTTAAGAATTGTTTAAGGTTTCTGCCAGTGAGTTATATGAACCAATTTATCTTCGGAGGATTTCTTTTAGATGGATCTTTGCGGCAGAATTTTATCTTTCTATGATTATAAGAGGGAGCTGATGGCCGAGTGATTAGTGCTCTGTGCCACGGGTTTCTGATTCGAGTCCCTGCGGTGCCGTGGGTGTTTGTAGTGGTTCGAATCCGCTTTAAACCATATGTCCTGGCCTTATTATGACTGTTAGTTTAGGTATGGCAAATCCTACCCCATAAAAAAGAAAAACATCTCCTATCTCGAAATCTACCAATAGGCAGACGGCCCACCATGGTCTGTAAGATGATTATAAGAGATTTTTAAGGATAAAATGAAGAAGATTTCTAAGAGTAGGAGATAAAGAGATTTTTAAGCGATAAGAGAAGTATTACGGATTATAAAGAGATTTTTAAGGATATAATTGCTATATGTAGAATACTGTTAATTTACATTAGTTTTTTAAAGGATTTGGGGGCTACTTTTATTCATGACGTCAATATTGACATTAATTTACATTTTCCAACCAGACTAAATGGGATATTTTTGTTAAAACAATACACTCAAGAGCCAAAACATTATGACCACCCGTCAATAACGAGTTGGCTTTGGCGCGCAACAGTTTCAACCCGCCTTGGTAGATGGATTAATACCACCACTTAATACCTCAGTTAAAGACTACTCACTTCGATCTCATGCCTTCCACGTCATCCAGGCGGGTTCATTGCAAAATGTAGGGGTGGTCATAATGTTTTGGCTCTGAGTGTGTAAGTTGCTTACTTAACTTATAAAATTCCATTTTAGGAGATCAAATGTGATATTTTTATAAAATATAATATGCAAAAGCTAACTAAAATTAATTGCAGACCGTATCATATATATAATATATTGGGTTATAAAAAAAAAATTTTGTCATATTTTATATTTTCACTTTACTAACAATGCTCAAGTGAAAGTACAGTTATTATTTATGTAATTTGATTATTTTAGTTTTATTTTTAAATTAATTTCAACAAACCAGATTTCAAATTGTTTTACTCAGTTTTTTTTAATATTTATCGTATTGTCGTTTCATGATGATGTTAGTAATATTAATGTAATTCATTTTCTTTCCTTTTTCCCCCTATAGAAATTTTAAATAAATTTTTAAGATTATTATAAGAAATATTTTATTAGTTAAAGAAATTAATTATTTTATTATAATATTAATTATTTTATTATTATTATTTAAAAATTATTTGATTTAATACTAACAATAATAACAATAGTTAAAGATATTATCATATCTATTGAAACATCGGAAAGTTTTTTAATTTTCAACTTCCAAAATACCGTACATATTCTTTAATATTTCAATATTTTTTATTTACTCAATATTAGCTACAATATATCTCTAAATGAACTCAAATGGCCTATTCATTAGAATATATTGTAAGCCTGATGATTGAGTAATTACATTCGAATTATTTTACTCGTTTTTTTAATGTTTATCGTCTCGTCATTTTATGACGCACAATATTACAACGTTAAATAATATTTCTTCCCTTTTTTTACTCTTCTTATGACTGAAAAAAAAATTACATTTTTAAAGATATTATTTTATTATTATTAAAGAAATTAATTAATTAATATAATATTAATTATTTTATTATTATTATTATAAAAATTATGTCCATGTTTTAATGATTTCAATAAGAGTTAAAGATATTAATATTTTATCTTAATGTCTATTTCGTATAATTAATTTTTTTAATCAAAATACCATATACATCCTTCTTAATTTGTATCATTTTATTTACCATTCATTCAGACTTAAATTTAAATACAATCTAAATATAAACGACCCAGATACAAATAAAAAATGAAATACATACATGTTTATTATTTATAAATATGAATATTTTTTTTCATTTACTGAGATAAGAGAAACAGTGCTTAAAACCTTTTAAAACCTATTCTTTTTTTAAGTGTTGTCTTTTATTTAATGATTGACTAAATCAAGAGCCACAGATTTTCTCATCTATATTTAATATTTTGTTTAATAAATCAATCGAACAAAAACGCCATTGAGAATCACGCAACGGTGTTTCTCTTACATTAGATGTTTCAAACAAATACCGAAATTGGAAAATGTTGATTTTACTGCTATATATTGAGATAAATATGCAGCCTTTGATATAAAAATGCAGCAGCAACACCGTATATTGCTTGCTACTTGAAATGTATCAGCCCAAATAATAATCTTTGAGGTGTACAAAACCTTGATCCAGCTTGATAAATCAAATCTGAATTTTAAAGCGATAAATCAACAAGGAATAATTATATTGCTTTCTTCTACCTTAACTTTTCAAGAGAAAAATGCTTTTGTCGTTAGACAGACAAATCTTATATTTCATAAAAACATGTCACATTGCGTGTCACATGTAACATAGCCACATTTCTTGTAACATTAGCATTGAACTAACTGAACTTATCATTACACTTAACCTAAGGGAGAAAAATATAGTACACAATTAGAATAAACTATGTAACCCATCACACTTCTTAACTTTTAAGGGAGAAAAAAGCCATATAGGCATGACAATTTGGAATAACTCACCATAAAGAAGCAGAGTAAAATTTTTCCACATTAAATAAGTTTTTTTAAAAGAAAGTGTTGCTGCCCGAAGAAACCTGCCACTCCTTGGTGCGTGCTGACTATGCATGTTATTAGCGTACCACTTTAAAGTTGTG
>BPLR01018764.1:0-15849 GCA_021605095.1 Caerostris extrusa
TTCGTCATGTATCGTTTTTCAGTTGAGTAATAAATGTCGTACAAGAACGTTGTGCCTCTCTCTTTTTCATCCCCTAAACAGATGGTCCGTCGAGCCGGAGGCAAAATTCCAGCAGACATACTTTAGATGAGTGGGGAGGTCGACGAAAGCGTTCGTACTCAACAATTTCGAATATTTGCTCAACGGAGCTAAAAATAACAAAGTGCGTAACGACGCATAGTGTGCATCATAACAAAGTGCGTAACGACGCATTGTGTACACCATAACAAAGTGCGTAACAACGCATAGTCATAATCAAATCATCATAATCATATTGCATCGTGCATTTCAACAAAGTGCGTAGCATCGCATCTCACAGCATCGTACTTACATTCCGGAAGGTCACGAAACCACAACATGGAAGATCTTCTAAAACACAAGCGAATTATCAAAGGTAAGCTAAATCGATTAATTACCAAAGTAGATAATTTACAAAAAATCAAGAAAATTCTATTTCTGTTATTGAAGTGCATGAAAATAGCGTAAATATTTTAGATATTGAAATAAATAAATTAAATTATGATATTCTTTGTTCTTGTTTAGATGACGAATTTGATAAATATGAACAGGAAATGCATGAACTTTTTTTCTAAATTAACTTCATTAAAAATTACGTTAAAAGATGAATTAAGGAAACTCAGAAAGAATGAGAATAGTTCTAATGCAAGCAAAACACTTCCCTCCTTCCCCGAGGTCAAAGTTCATCGCGGGTTAGCGAGCGGGGTTAAAGAGAAACCAGATGTTTCCTCTGATGTTAGGGGACCATATATAAAAGTAAGCAATAATTCTGCGTACTCTTCACAGATCGTAGCTAATATTTGCACTTATTGCAAAAGTTCCTCACACTATGGATTATTTAAATGCGATAGTTTTTGGAACTCCCACACAAAGAAAAATGGGATACTGTAAAAAATTTAAAACTATGCAGTAATTGCTTAACATTCAAATCACATACGATTGATAAATGTCGAGCAGAATTGTGCAAAAATCTGTACAAAACCCCACAATACAATTTTATGTTCGAAGGGATTTAAATGATTCAAAAATCTGATTCACAAACAGAAAATGAACTTCCTTCAATTAGTAGCAATAATGCAATCGTGCCCGCCACACAAGCGGTTTTATTGCCTACAGCAATTGTTTATGTCAAAGACATTAACGGCACTTCTCAAAATTCTAGGCAACTTATTGATTCAGCCAGTCAAGGCTCATTCATTAGAGAGAGTAGCGTTAATTTATTGCAAGTAAATCGCACTAAAGTAAACATAAGCGTAGACGGTTTGAGTTCACAAAAAGTAGGTAGAGTTGCAGGTTCGGTTAAATTACAAATAACATCACAGTTTAACAAAAACGCATCTATAACTGTTGATGCATTAATCATGCCTAAAATCACCTGTGACCTTCCTCAATGTCCAGTCGATGCATCTGTTTTGAAAACATTCAAACAATTGCAATTACCAGATGTCAACTGTCACCAGCCTGGCCCAATAGATATTCTTTTGGGCGCCGATGTGTTCGGTGAAACTATGCTTAGTGGACATTTAAATGTTTCCGGAATCTCTGCTTTAGAATCAATTTTTGGTTGGGTAATTCTCGGAAAGACAAAAGGCATTTCTCAAACCATTCTATCTAATCATGCTAGTTTCAATGCAGTTGAGTTTGAACTTGACAAAATTTGGCAATCAGAAGAAATTTCAGACATAAAGCCTTACACTCAGGAAGAAACAGCTCGTGAAAATCATTTCATACAGACTTTCTCTCGTGATTCAACAGGCAGATTTGCTGTTAAATTTCCATTTCGTAAATCTAGTAATGAACTCACGAACTTGATTCAAGAAGATTTGCGTCTACCAAATGCTTCTTTGAGCGTTGATGATGATACAGTAAAAACTTTAGGTATCCTGTGGCATCCAGCCTCAGATGTCTTCTCCTTCAAAGTCAACTCATTATTTCTTGAAGGCACCTTAACCAAAAGAACACTTCTTTCAACAATCGCAAAGACTTTCGACCCTCTTGGATGGTTGTCACCCATCACAATCCAGAGCAAACTACTCATGCAAAAACTGTGGAAATATCAGTTGCAGTGGGATGAAGTCGTTCCTCCAGACATTGCAATTGAATGGAAGGCATTATCACAAGACATACTATTTGTCAAAGACTTCAAAATTTCAAGATACTTATTTCATGATCCAGACAAAGAAATTCCACCGGATGGGTTTTTAGTGATGCTTCAGAAAAGGCATATGCAGCAGTAATTTACTGTCATTCTGTGTCAAATACAGGACAAATCAAAGTTCAACTAGTAATAGCCAAAACTAAAGTTGCACCTCTTAAAACCATTTCACTTCCTCGATTGGAATTGTGTGGAGCACTTCTATTAAGTAAATTGATGGACTTTGCTTGTAAAGCGTTTGACATTCCTATATCACAATCTAATTTTCATACGGATTCCACAATCGTACTTGCCTGGATAGGATCCCATGCCAGCCGATGGAAAACTTTCGTGGCCAACAGAGTGGCGAAAATCCAGACTTTGTCTTCTCCTACCCAGTGGCATCATGTTAGTGGAAATGAAAATCCTGTTGATCTCGCGACCCGTGGTGTGTCATCTTCAGCACTACTTACCTCAGGGTGGTTGTGTGGTCCAGAATTTCTATACAACGAATGTTCTTTCCATCCAGAATCTTCTGTGCCAACATTGAACGATTCTGTGTCGACATTGAACGATCCTGTGCCTGAAGAAAGGTGTTGTGTACAATCAACTATTGCAGCCAATCATTCACCAAATTCAAATGATTTATTTCAGAAATATTCATCTCTTTCCAAATTGAAACGTGTAGCAGCATATTGTTTAAGGTTTGTTAATAATTGCAGAAATTCAAAAGATAAGGTAACTGGTTTTTTAAATACTAGTGAACTTACTAATGCTATAAATGTGTTAATCAAATTGGTTCAATTTATTGTGTTTAATAATGAGATCAATGCATTAAAAAGAAATCAAGTATTATCTTGCAGAATCAAAATTCTGTCTCTAAATCCATTTTTGATAATTCAGGTATTCTCAGGGTGGGCGGTTGCTTGCGACATGCAAATATCGCATACGGCCACAAACATCCCATCTTACTGCCAAAAAGGCACATTTTAACACATCTCATTGTTAGACATTATCATGAAATTCTCTTGCATGCTGGTCCACAACTTGTGCAATCTTCAATCCAAGAACAATATTGATTATAGGTGCTAGAGATGTCATTAGACATTTAATCAAAAAATGTGTAAAATTAACAAAATATCATCTAAAACGTGTTGTTGGTGAAGCTAAATTAACATATGAAGAATTTGAAACATTTTTAACACAAATAGAGGCTTGTCTTAATTCTAGACCTTTAACAGCAATTTCTAATGATCCAAATGACCTATCAGCGTTAACACCTGGTCACTTCATTATTGGAAGGTCATTGACAAGTATTCCTGAGCCAAATTACATTGAGTCAAAAAATCTCATATCTTACTAGATGGCAACTTATTCAAAAAATGGTTCAACAATTTTGGAAACGTTGGCACAATGAATATCTATGTCGATTGCAACAAAGACCAAAATGGCTTTTACCAACTAAAAATTTTCAAATCAATGATCTGTGTCTCATTAAAGATGATAATTTACCCCCAACTAAATGGAAAATGGGTAGAATAATACAATTACACCCTGGTCTTGATAATATTGTTAGGGTTGTAACCATCAAAACAGCAGATGGCACATTTAAATGAAATATCACAAAAATTATGTATGTTGCCAGTTTAAATTTTATTAATGTATGTTAATTGTAGCATTGCATTTATTGTATAATCAGTGCATTTCTATTCAATATACATTCAACTCCTTTGATTTCATGTATGCATATTGGTGTGTAATGTAACACTTTTATATTCATTCATTGTTGAAATGTTATTTCAAGGTGGGCGGCATGTTCAGACCGTAACCGTATGTACATTCCTTATGTAATATTTCGTTCTCCGTAAGAGGGCGCTCTTTTGTTTGTCAAGTGTTTTCGTCATGTATCGTTTTTCAGTTGAGTAATAAATGTCGTACAAGAACGTTGTGCCTCTCTCCTTTTCGTCCTAAACACATAATATGAAGACAACAAGAACACATAACTATTTTAAGAATATAATTTGAAGGATACGAAGATAACAAGAACATATAACTATTTTAAGAACATAATATGAAAGATATGAAAACAACAAGAACACAGAATTATTTTAAGAACATAATATGAAGAATATATTTGTTTAACGCATTGTTTTATGTATTGCATTTTATGCATATTTGTTTTATGCATTTATTTGTTATATATTTGTTTTATTGCATTGAATCATTATTCATCCTAATGAATTTTGCCTTTTCCTTGTAATAAAATAATCAGAGGACATTACTTCCGGAAAGACTTTTAGAGGAAATTACTTATTTGCATGTCGTATGAGAGAAAACGTATAAAAATCCCACCAAAAATTTGATTACCGATGTGAGATTGATATGCATGTTACTACAATTATCATCAAACCTCGTTTATAAAAAGACGCCCTTACAAGATAATGACACTGACATAGACTGATTGTTTTGATAAAAGGTATCTTGTCCATTTTCTTTTATATTATAAATGACAAACACAAAGTATAATTTTTGCCAAAATATATGTGGGTGTCTGCTTATGCGTACTTATATGTTTATATCTCACATGCAAATTTATAAATTTTCTAATTATATGATAAAGTACGCATCTAGTATTTAGGTAAGATAAAAGATTTGATTTACTCTTACAGCTTGCGTCGCACTCATAGTTTTCAAGGGTAAGAAAATTCAGTACAAGAATCAAAATTCAATTGAAGCATCTCACATAAATTCAATCATCATCGTAAGAATGTATTATGTAATAAATTAATCAAGAACCATTTTACGGATTTTCTCTTGAATTCTGATTAATCAGAGTTGTAGAACAGAAAAGGAAAAAAAAATACATTCTTTTTGATAGATTTTAAAATGTGTTTATGAAATACAAATTTAACATCAACAACATCTTTTATTATTTTATATGCCGGATATATATAATTATTACGTGCATTTTATTTTAATCTAGTGTGAAACATTTTTATGGTATGATTCATTCTTAACTTTGTTTAATTGAATTTGAAGTATTGATACATTCATATAAATGAATTCCTATTCACGCTTTGGACTAGAATGGATTTTTTTACTCTATTGTAACTGAGCCTCAGGAGGTTCTCCCTGAGGCTCATTTGCAATCCTGGAGATTCCGTTATTTATTCACTTCCAACAAAATTTAATCAGTTTATATGATTTTACGAATCATGTTTGCATAAGAAATTTTTTGTCAGTCGATAACTCATTCTAGGCGCGTTTTGTTTTTGTCTTAAAATGTAATAAAGATACTGGATAATTTTCTAAACTATGGCTGATTCTATCTATATGTAATACTTAGTTAACTTTATACTAATTTAAATTTATAATAAAGCTATTGTCACAAAACTTGGTACTTCAATGAACACTTTTTTTGTCTTCTTGGTAATTTTGTAACCCAGCATCTAAAAAAAATTGCAAAACATTTATCCTTCTACAACTATACGAAATGTATATTTTAATTTCTCAATTGTTTCCATTTTCTTGTAAAATTTCAAAATCTTAAAATAAAAATAAGTTTATATAACTGACATGAGTAATTATCCGTGTTTTTAAAGTTCATGATGGCTACGGCAGTAAAAAAGAGTAGTAAGTGATTTAGTGCTTGCGCTAGATGTTGAAAAATGATCAGTGATGAAAAGTATTTAATTTTTGTTCCGGAGGTTAATAATTTACTGCTTGTACTGGTTTGAACTAGATTGGAATTACGTGTCTTAACCGAGGTGTAGTTAGAATTACGTGTCTTAGCTTACAAATATTTGTTATGTGCGATTTCTATTTAAACAAATGAAGAAAGTAAATAAAGTTAATGTCAATTACTATAAAGAACATAGTATTCTCTTAAAACTCAAATAAAAACGAATTAGAGAAAAGAATAAAATAAATAATCTTAACTTAACTTGACAAAAGATGTTATCAAATTGTGTTTCGGAAGAAAAAAAAAATATTGGTAAACACTGATTTTATGTATTTTTGTATCAAGTCAACAAATAAAATGGCTGATTACTAGAAAAAAAGAGTGATATTCCTTTGAAAAACAAATATTCATCAATTATATACAATTTCTTCAAAGGCAGAAAAAAATTTTAAAAAAATCTGCCGACTTTTATAGATTTGTGTTTGATTTTGGAATTTTAAAATTTTATTTAGAAAAATTATTTTCTTAGACATTTTATTGAAGAAAAATGTTGGTGTTACATAACATTTTGAAAAATAGAGACAATTTAAAAATTAATTTATATATTAGGAATTAAATACTAATTAAATTAATGCATTCAACGTCAAAATATAAGTTCTAATATTTTGGAATTAAAATTAAATTAATTGAATTTATATCTTTCTCTAATAATCCAATTTCTTTATAACATATCTAATTTAATATCAACCATAAAAAAGTTTAGTCTAAGACATCACTTGCCAATAGGATCCGCAATAAATATTTTCTCGATTATTCCACCTAACTAGTTCTTACGAAACTTAATTAAATTAATGTTTGTGCGTTGTGTTTAGCAATAACCCATAAAATACCACATTAATTAAACACCGCAACATTGTATATTATCCGACAGATTCGTTTCAACTCTAAAATCTTGTGTGATAAGCGATAACAACATTACCCATAAAATAAAGGACACAACAATAAAAAATAAAAATTTATATACTTATAAAAGTCCAATTTACACAAAATTATATTAAAGAAGTAATAATACAATAAAAAAATATATTAATAGTATTAAAGGAATAAGGGGAACTCTGAATTAAAAGAGTTAATTTAGATATAAACAAATTAACCATCGGCATCAAGCAAATATTTTTTTGACTAACTACCTATATAGAAATATACATGATAAAGTTTGTGTAAGTACTGTAATAGCAAACTCTAGGAATCAATAAATATTAACAAATATTTAAAAATCGATATGGCTATTTTGTCACTAGGTAAAATAATATATTTTTTTTTTAAAGTTCAAATGTTTGTATTTAGGCAGTTCTTTTTATGGTCTGACCAACATTCAAGCATAATGATTTCTTTATTGTGGAGTTTCTTTGTTGTCCTCTTCGGAAGGTCAGCGATTGGGACTGAATGACCAAGAGGTGACCTCATCTATCATTTGACGAAATTTTGATACTACGACGTCGAAGATCTTCAGTTACCACATCTGATTATACCGGAGAGTAACAACTTCAGATCGTCTACAGTTTCACAACATCTTATTTCTACATACCTCACTTCATACCTCTCTATCACTTTTTCTCCATGCGTGTATGCCAATATTATGTGTATTTTTGTAATTGTTCTGTACAAAATAGCATATGAAATGAGTTTTATATGCTAAAAAGATAGTTTATGCGGTTTTTTTATAAATTATTAAATTGCTTAAAAATTAATCATCATTAAATTATATCGTCATCATATTATCATAATATTTCACAGTCCATGCAAATGATTAAAAAAATTTTAAAAATGCTAGAATACACTCTATGAAACAACAACAATGTGAGAAACTATTTTCATGACATAATCTTCCAGATAAACATTTCTTCTTTAATTTGTAAACGATTATATTTGAAATACTCTGCATTAAAAAAAATGAATTTTTCTAAACTAACACTCCGGAGAACATTTTCCAAATCTTCTTTTCATAAGAAATGTAAGTTTTTTTTAAATGTTGAACTTACACTGAAAGATGCAAGAGCTTAAAATGTTTTAAATTAAGCCTCCAGAAACCTAACAGAGATAATACAATTTAAAAATTTTTAAAAGTTGCCTGTTTTCTTAATTCATTTAGATCAATGAAAAATGTCAACATTCACAAATAAAAAAACAAACATTTGTTATTTCAGAAAAAGTAGATTTAGAAAATCCATAATTTTTTTTTCTTAATCTGAGCAATTAAATTTATGTAAATTTTAAATTATTTTAAGAAGTGGAGGTTTAGTGGTACTTAATACCCATTGGAACTCCGTAATTGGTTGTCAACCGTTGCCCGCGGTTGCGCTAATCGATTTTTCATTTTAAAAGGTAATTGTATACATTAGATGATTATCAGTGATAGTATTTCAAACAAGAAAAAAATTACGATTACCATCAAATAAGATAATTTAATTTATAGTGAAATTCTGAAACATAAAAAAAAACTTCTAACTACTTAATATATTCCATTGGCTGTAAAATAACAAAAAAGTCAATGTAGGTTTTACATTAAATATCTATACCTTGAGGTTTTTTGAAATATACACATTTTGTTATAGAAACGCCACAGAAAAGAGACGCACAATTATGAAATTGATTATTGTTTGAAGCTTTTATAGTTATATATTATGGTGTGTTTTATTAGAAAATAAATTGTTTTTTTTATGATCCAATTTTTTTCTAGAAAATTGCCCAATTATTTTAATAGCCTATGAGATCATGTAAGAAAATATTACACTAAATTATTTTTAATTGCTTTTAATATAAATCTTTTCTGTTTAAAGCCACCCATTAGTTAACTTATGAAATAAGTCGACAGATGACAATAATAATGTGTCATTTGAGGTATAGTTCCTTTTATAATGTATTAGCTGTATTCATGTAGATAGATTTATTACAAAAAGAAATAATTTATGACAGCTTATGATGCTTTTGATAGCCACATACTTTCGCCTCTGCTTGAAATGGCATATTTCTCGGCGCAATTGGACTATGATGGATGACAGACAAGTTACCTTATGTATAGAATCTTGATTCAATTTAGGTTTTGTGTGCGTGTTTAGAAGTTCCTTGAAAGACAACCCATTACTACTTACTGTTGTGAACTGTAAACTATACCTTCACCGATGATGATTTGGAGTGCCATTTCAAACGACACTTGGTCTTCTACAGTAATCATCCTAACACTACGAAATGTTAGCTGAACGTTCGTGACATCCTTTAGATATATGTATTGTTTCCTCGTGACAGAAAGCAATGTCTGCAAAGATAATTCGCGATCACCAACAGATTGGATGACGAAAGACTGCTTCCTTAATATTGATACATTTTTTCGGTCTAATCGATCCCAAGATTTATGAAATATGAAATTTGTGGTGACTTTGATTTGAAATTTGATATGAAATATATATGAAAAAAATCTTAAAAATATATTTTTTCCCACCGTTATGAAATTTATAGTGACTTGGTAAAAAATTATTAATCAACATGTATGTTTCCAGCAAGCGTAGAATGCCTCAGGATACCATATGAAACCTTAAAAATAAATTTTTATTTATTTATTTATTATTTTTATTCTTCTTTCTTTTTTTTTTACTTAATTAAATAAAGAAAATAAAAAAAAATGCTTCATTCTGAAAAGAAGTAATACAAATATACACATGTTTGGTAATCCAAATTCATCTTTTTGCAAAAAAAAATTAACCCTTTTGCAAATCAAATTAACATTTTTACCAATAAAATTAACCATTTTGCAATGTTCTGGGTCTGACGCAGAGATGGAGCTCCAATCAGCAAAAATTTATGTTTTCTGCCTGGGATGCACGTGTCATTAGTGCGTATGACAAGTTTTCAACTTGTTCTCTTTGTTTACACGAATTTTTGCATTAGACGTCTTGGGTGTTTTTCGTTAAAATGGATAAACTTGAAAATCGTGCGGTCATTTCTTCAAATTCTTCATTTTGGATGGATTAACCCCTAAGGAAATTCATCCGAAGTTGACAAAAGTTTACGGGCACTCTATTCCTTCCATGCCAACCGTTAAATAGTGGGCAGCTGAATTTAAACGTGGTCGCACATCCCTCGAAGATGACCCACGTGAAGGACGCACCAAAAACCGCAACCACACGGAAACCATCGAAAAAGTGCATGACATCAGGTTGGACGATAGGCGAGTGAAGGTGAGTAAGATAGCTGAGGCTGTGGGGATATCGGGAGAAAGGGTGCGAAACATCTTGCACGAAGAATTAGGGATGCGAAAGCTCTGCTGAAGATGGGTGTCGCATTTGCTGAATGCCGATCAAAAGCAAATGCGCAAACCGATCAAATGCAATGCAACATTTTCACAACAATCTTCGGACCAATGCAATAGGGATCCGGTCGATTTTGTGCGGCGATTTGTCCCCATGGATGAGACATGGGTCCACCACTACACGCCAGAAACAAAACAGCAGTCCAAGCAGTGGGTGGAAGCCGGTGGTTCAGCGCTAAAGAAAGCGAAGTCGATAATTTGGTAACCATCGATTTGTGATACGGTGCATTGCCATGGTAGAAGATCACTTTATCGTCTTAAAATGGGGCCATTTAATTGAAGTTCAAACGTTCCAATAATGCTATGCAATATTCGCTATTGATCGTTTTTCCTTTTTCAGGTAGTCTATGAATACTATACCATGAACATCCCAAAATATAGCGACTATAACATTTCCGACAGGGCTGAATGGCCGAGTGGCTGGCGCTCGGTACCACAGTTTCGGGTTGGAATCTCGGTGATGCTATGGATGTTTGTACTGGTTCGAATTCACTTTAAACCGTAGGTTCTGGTCTAACATGATCGTAGAGAGTTGCGGGGATATTGTTACCCGCGTCCGCAGCTTATCTTCAAACTACACGCACCTCCTGGGTAGTGTTAAGCGATTAACGTAGGTGCAGCGTTTGCCTTAAGGCATCCAAGACAACGGTCTACGTGTTAGCCAGCTGCATTAGAACAAAAAAAACCCCATCTTTCTGTCAGACTATTGAGTCTTTTGAAACACGTGTTTGCTGTAATTTGTATCCAACTTATATACATCCGATGCAAAAATGTTATTTATTTTTGTAAACAGAGCCAAACAAAGTTCTGAATCATCGATATGCTGTTGATTTTGCTCCATTGTGAACAAACACAGAACCCATTTGGAATAAAAGCTTTTCAGGTTCAAATAATCCTAGAATATAATATAAACAATACCAAATGATATCTTCAGAGTATCGTTACCTCACGCAACTTCATTTTCTATTGTACATTAAGATTTTGAAAGTTTTTTCGATGTTTTGGAAGTTTGTTTTGATGTCGGAATAACAGCCACATTTGAACAATCAGTGCGTTTATCATCATTTGTGTCCGTATGACCATGTTTAAAATCAGCATACCATCGAAAAATGGTTGTTTTTGAAGATGCAGAGTCAGGATAATATTTTCAGGATTATATTTTCGCATTAAAAGGTATGTTTTATCAACATACAAAATTCAGTTTTTCTGTTGTTTTGAAAATTACGAAAGTAAGGTCATTTAAACCACTGTAGTTTGACAACAAATGATCGACATGTCATGAAATTTTAGCAAGTGTCGTTAGATAGTTATATCAACCAAAGATGGTATGAAAATGCAAATAGAGGCTCAATCTGTAGGATAGCCCCGAGACTTATTTATCCATGTTATATATAAATATACAGTATATATATATATATATATATATATATATATATATATATATATACAGTCGAACCTCGATAAGTCGAAAACCTCCAAAACTCGAAAAAAAATTGGACCCCTGTCTCTCGAACATTAGCAATGTTTGATTTTACAACCTTTACAACTGGATCATTTGAAACTAATTACCTCTATAGCTCGAAGAAAAATAAGTTACCAACTTTGTCGGGAAGGATTTGCCGACACTGTTTCTTAGAAAACAACGTATGAGTAATAGAATAGTAAATAGAATAGCCAATTCTATGAAATATTCTGATTATAATTTTATTATTGCTATTGATTTCATTTGAACTAGAGTAGCGAAGGAAATATTTTATTGTCGTTTGAAAAATATTCAGAAGTAGTTTGGTTTTACTGCAATATACATCTATTTTAGCAACAGTATACGAATAATATTGTTAAAAAATGAGTGCTGTGAAACGTAAACTGAAAACTTTGACTCTCGCTGAAACGTTTTAAGTGCTTGAAGCTGTGAAGAGTTTTCAAAAGAAGAACGACTTGCTGAACAATTTGGCCTACCAATGAGTACTCTGTCAACAATAATAAAAAAGAATCGGATATCATGAAAAAAATTGAAAACGGTCAAAGTTTGTCCTGCAAAAGACAACGAATTGCAGAATTTTCCGGCTTGGAGGAGTGCTTACTTAAATGGTTTAAGCAGTGTCAGAACCAAAACATCAGTGTCAGTGGACCACTATTACAAGAAAAAGCCGAAATGTACTCTAAATCACTGGGATTGGCTACTTTCAGGGCCAGTAACGGATGGCTAGAAAAGTTCAAAAGAAGACATGACCTTGTTTTCAAGAAAGTTTGTGGAGAAAGTGCAATTGAAACCTATCAACATTGAAACCTGACAATATATTCAATGCTGACGAAAAGGGACTGCTTTTTTTTAAATGTCTTCCTGATAAGACTCTAAGTTTTAAGAATGATCGATGCCATGGTGGCACTGATCGATGCCAAGCAGAGCAAGGAACGTTTGACTATTTTGTTCGCAGCAAACATGTCGGGCACAGAAAACTCTCACCATTAGTCATCGGAAAAGCTAAGAAACCTCGTTGTTTTTCAAGTTGTAAATCACTATCTTTGAAATATGTAGCAAATACAAAAGTATGGATGACTTCTGGAATTTTCAAAAACTGGCTCATAAATATTGACAAGAGAATGTCTAAAGAAAAAAAAGGAAAATTCTATTATTCATTGATAATTGTACGGCACAAAAATGATATTTCACAAATGAAAGCAGTTAAAATCCAATATCTGCCTGCCAATACCACATCAAAATTACAGCCTATGGATCAAGGCATCATTAAAAACTTCAAGTCCTTATATCGGAAAGAAGTAGTCAGAATATGTTGGATAATATGGAAGAAAATAATTTTATTTTAGATGTATTGCAAGCCATGAGAATGGCTGACAAAGCTTGGCGAAATGTAACTGCGACTACTATAAAAAACTGTTATGTACACTGTGGTTTTCCATTGCCATTAACAGAAGAATCTGAAGTAGAAGTTATTTCTATTCAGCCTCCTGCAGAATGGGATATAGTGATATCTGAAACAGGAATGTGTTTTGAGGACTTCGGTACGTGCTAAGATTCCAATATTAAGACTCCAATAATACAAAAATGCGCTCCATGGGCTTCCATCAGAGGCAAGAACAGCATTAAATGTTTTACGGAATTTATAGAGCAAACTAGCAACTCGGAAGAAAAAAAAGAATTTTCTGCTCTATATATCTTAGATAATGATATAGATAGAGAACGATCGAATTGTCTAAATAAGTAAAAATAAATAATAATTGACTTTTTTTTTAATACATAATATTTTTAATTTTAAGGTTGCTTCGGAATTATTTTGATTTTTTTTATTGTAGCAAAAATCCGCGTATGTCGAAATCCTCCATAAGTCGAAAACTCTATAACTCGAATTATTTGGCGTCTCCCTTGAAGTTCGACTTATAGAGGTCCTACAGTATAATGAAACTTGATATAATTCATTTCCTCTGCATTCATTATAATTATTGCCTTTTTTCATTCCCAACAGTTCCGAAATTACATATGAACAAGAAAAGTTGAAAGAACATCTTAGATGGGGAGATTTCATAGGGCAGGGGATGGGCAAACTACGGCCTACGGAGAGAATTTTAATTTGCTGGTCTGAGGCAAATTAAAAGAAATATATATTTATTTATAATATATCCATCTCCTTTTCTACTTTGATTAAATATTATTTTTTTTTCTTCCTTTTTTCAAAGGACTGATGATCTTTTACTTTCTACAAAACATAAATCGACGGAAATAGCAAGCACAGACAGCTTTCAATTGGTAATGTGTTAAAAGCGGAAGTTCTTTGTTATAGCTGTTTACAAATCACTATCGAAAGTAAGTTTCCCAAATTTAATATTTCACGCCTAGAAAATCTGTGCTAAGTTTGCTTCATCTTCTTTATGTGAACAAGTGTTTTCAACTATGAACCTTAGAAAGAATTATTTCAGAAGTAGATTGACAGATGAGCATTTAGTCTCGTTCTTTAGAATCAGTACATCTCACTTCGAACCTCAATATAAGGAAATTTTAAAATTGAAATAATTATTTCATTCATCTCATTAACATATTCAAATTGTAATACTTGTATATTGATTTTTAAATTTTTAGAAAAATTTATCTTGGCCCGCCAAATTTTTTTTTTCTCAATTTTTGACCCGCAACCAAAAAGAGTTTGCCCATCCCTGTCATAGGGTATACATGATAGCAGTGCCAAAATCTTCGCCTATCGGCAACTTTTGTTACTTTTTATGTTTTTGTTTTGAAATTGTGATAATAAAATAAACTTCTTTCTCTGTTCGTAAAAGATGTTTATGCAGTTTTAGTACCTTAGAGATAGTTTATTCCTTTTTATGAGTTTTGAACTCAAAAACGAAGCCTGATGGTCATTCAAAAACTACCTACTCGTCAACAGATCTACTATATCAACAGCCCTGTTTGTCTTCAATGTGAGATTATTTCTGAATGAAACAAACAAAATGTAATGATTTAGTAACATTTCGTTAAAATCAATTCTTACGAAACTGTACAAATTTACAGAAAACAGAAAAATATTTTTTTCCCCAGGATTCATTAGCAATGGTAAGATATATCCTCATACATTCTTTTGAAAAATGAACATAAAAAATGAAATTAAGTTTAAGATCTTTAATTTAAAAATATAATACTTTTTTTCCTAAATTTTTAAAGTGGAATTATCCGTTCAGAAAAAGAAAGCTGAAGGCAAAAAATAATTTTAAAAATATTAATTTGCTTTGCCCACAAGGAAAATAAATGTATTGCAATATAATGACTTTAAATGTAATATTCATTGTTTTTAATTAAATATTCATGTTTTTAATTAAACATTCAGCATTTTTAATTAAATAAAGATTTACAAGACTTTATTTAATTGCAAATACTAAAAAATTAAATTGAATCTATTTCTTTTATAATGTTCTCTATGTAACAATATTTTTAATAAATGAAATAAAAATTTTAGAGTTATAATGAAATATATATATATATATATATATATATATACACTCAAGAGCAAAACATTATGACCACCTGTCAATAACGAGTTGGCCCACCTTTGGCACGCAACACAGCTTCAACCCGCCTTGGCATGGATGCCACAAGTCCTTGGTAGATGGCCGGAGACAGATTGTACCAGATGTTTAAGCAGCGGTCACGCAAATCCGAGATATTGCAGAATTGGTGGTCTTTGAACTCTGAGCTGCCGTTCCAGGACATCCCAAATGTGTTCTATCGGATTGAGATCCGGGGAGTTAGGCGACCAGGACATTAACTGGAATTCAGCATTATGTTCCTGGAACAACTCCAACACTATTTTAGCCTTGTGACAAGGGGCGTTGTCCTGTTGGAACATTCCATTTCCAACTGGAAAAACAGAGGCCATGTAAGGGTGCAACTGGTCCGCAATGATGTTCAGATACCCTGTAGCATTCATGGTCTGCTCTACCCCAACCACGGGTCCCAGAGGCGCCCAAGAGAACGTCCCCCAAAGCATAATACCGCCACCACCGGCCTGTGTATTGAGGGAGCAACTGTTCGCTTGGAAGACGGCTTATCCTGACACGGCCATCGGCGTGATGAATGACAAACCGTGATTCACCTGACCA
>BPLR01018765.1:0-2500 GCA_021605095.1 Caerostris extrusa
GTGGAACACGAGTTCCTACCGATGTACAACAATGATATGTTATTGGTATACATTAGTACAACACTATTCAAACAGATGTGCAATGATCACATTTTCGTGGCATACATTAGTGAAAAACGAGCTTTCTCCGATGTATAACAAAAATAAAAAACAAAGTGATCGTGGCATATATTAGTGGTACGAGTCCAAACCGATGTATAACAAAAATAAAAACAGTGATAGTGCCCATATATTAGTGGTACGAGTCCAGACCGATGTACAACAACATGTTCCTGACATATTATTAGGGACACAGAAAAGAACACCATGTACTACAAAAACAATATGTCGGGTATCATATTCAGAACATGAATTCATACCAATGTACCATAATGGCATGATGGCATACAGTAGTACAACACGAATCAAACGATGTAAAATATCCATAAGTTCGTGGCATAAATTAGTAGCACACGGTCAGCAACATTGATGTACAACAACGATGTACAACAACACCAGAAACAAAGAATGATATTTGCGTTGCTAGTGTTTAAGATGAGTGGTTCGAATCAGTATTTACGCGTACAACATACTAAAAAAGCAAGTAAGATTCAAGTTTTATGAAATAAATAAAGTATATTTATAGTCATAACATTTTGGTGTTTTGTGATATTTTCGAATTCGAAATGCAAATATTAAGCGCAAATTTTGAACCTGAAGGTTTTCCAAAAGATGTGATTATGCAGAGGTTGAAGATTCTCATGGTCAACCTGAATAAAGTTGAATCTATGTTTATTCAATGCCAAGAGTGAAAGCGTTTCTGTAGCTGGAAAAAAGAAAGGAAAAGTTTTAGAAATACTTTTATTTTATTATTCTTTATTTCATATTACATATAATATTTTAAACATCTGAAAAATGTCTGCCATAGATCAATTGCACAACTAGATCTTCAAACACATGTATGAATCCATCTTATTCTTGAAGAAAAAATTGCCAAATCCTTTAAATATCAATCAAATAAGAAAAACATATTTTCTTACTGAAACTCGTCTTCCAATCCCAGTTGTTCCGTAATCCACGTTCAAAAATAGTAGCTCGAATAGACTTGAGCCGAAAACTTTTTGATATTTTTTTTTTTCTTCCAAGAACTCCTAGTTTATTATTCTCACTCGAAAAAATATGTTTTGTTGCGCAAATCAAAAAAGACTTAGAAGGGATTTTTGAACGAAAATATCAAATGTTTTGTACCACCAGAAAGAATTTATCAATAAATATATTTTATAAAAAATGAACAAAAGTTTTTTGCATCCATATGTTTTTAAAATTTATCAGATAATGTAAACAAATTTTGAATGCAGATGTTGTTTTATATAATAACAAGTGATATTGCTAAATGAAATGTTTATGCAATTTAAAATAAGAAATTCATACAAACAATGATATGTATGAAATATGATATATATACGCGTACATATGGTATGTTTGAAAATATTATATGTATGTTATATGACATTTTTATTTACGTACATACGATATGTTTGAAAAATATTATATGTATGATATATGGTTTGGTTTGTCACTCTTCGGACATTTTGTGCACACTATGGGCTAATTAGAAGGGGAACTACAGTTTAATTAGTTCAGAACCACTCACAAACATCCATGTCACCGCCAGGATTCGGAACTTAAGGCCTGGTAATACAAGGCCAGTGTATGTTGTATGATATATACACATTACATATATATGTTTGAAAATATGATACATACATACATATACTTCCGTAGCAGATATCTTCAAGCCACATCGTACCCTGGGTAGTGCTAAATGAGTAACAGCGGTGCAGCACTTGCCCGCTTCTTACTTATTTTACATATATGCTGTCTCTGTGATTGCCGGCTGAATTATAATTCTTTATCAGTTTTTGACAATACGAGCGAATGAATTGCAGTAACCATGAGATTTTCACTGAGGGATATAGTATTATTGACAAAAAAATATTTATTATTGATTTATAATACAAAATATTACTTTGTTTTTTTAAATGAAAAAAAAAAAAAAATAACGTGTTGTTTACTCAAACAGCAAATTCAAACTTCCAATAATTAATTTCATGTGCGAAGTCAGTTATTTAATTCGCTGAATTACGCGACAGTGCCGAGATTAATTATGTTAATACGGGAGACCAAATTCACTGCTAACTTTCTGATGTTTTTATACGCGCAGTCAGTTATATAATTCGAGGAATTTAGAATTGTCTTAATTGAAACTAGGATGGAATCTACAAAAATTTTCAGGATTTTTGTGAAATACCAATTTTTTCTTAATTTATGCCTTGAATTAGGCGCGCAAAATTGAAAGTAAATCACTTAAAAATTATTTTTTGTTATTAATTTGCGGTGAGGTACAAAATTAAGCGTGAAAAGAGATTTAAACTAAATAATAATACATTTTCAGTAGACAGAATAAAAATTTCATGATTACATATTTGGCATAAATTTATTTAAAAACATCTTCATAAGA
>BPLR01018765.1:7500-17580 GCA_021605095.1 Caerostris extrusa
AGATATATATCTTTTAGTTAGAAATATGACCACTGCAATGATTAATTGGTATCGTATTAATTGGCATTATTCAGTATTTGTTGAGGTAAGAAGGCCCATTTCTTAACGTAGCATCTGTATTTTCTATGGATACAATCGTGCTGCAAGGAGTCTCCCAAAGCATCCCACACATGTTCTATCAGATTTAAATCAGAGAATTATGTTGTTCAAATCTGAACAAACACATACTACTACTACTACTACTACATCACCACATCACTGTGCCTAGAGCTGAGTTTTCCCCTTTACAGTTTGGGAATGATGAATACGTTTGATTGGGGTGACGCTCTACGGTCCTATGAGAACTACGGCTTAAAGTGGATTCTGATTGGGCTCGTTTAAAGGGAGTGCAACTCTATCTCTTAGTTAGAAATATCCTGTAATGATTAATTGGCCCCGTGTCATCATACTCAGAGACAGTATTTGTTGAGGGAACTACTTAATGTAGCATCTGTAAAGTTTATTCGAACCACTGCAACTTGTTTGGACGCTGTCTCTTTTCTGGATCTAGCAATATTGTTCGTCGTTGGCATAAAAATTAACAAATGACATCTCGTAAACGTAGTACAACAAATATATATCTTTTAGTTGCCAGAAGAAATACCTCCTATTACTTAGTTATTATTAAAATTTCCTAATAATAGTGATTTCTGTTAGCATGACTGCCATCGAAAATCCACTAAAAATTTGCTACTCAATCTGCGTGTTCATTGTAACGCCTTCCCAAGACGAGCATGTCAGAACCACTTTAACGGCCTCTTTTCATGATGTTGGTGGGATAAAATCTTAGAGTAATCCTGTAATAGAGCACGCATTGGGGTTGAGACTTCGAGGCAAATTTAATCCTCATGTTATTAAACATATTGCAGTTATTGCAAGTGACTTTTATTTGCAGTTTAACACAGACTTAGCGATACCCAGCAACAATCTTTACTGTTTTCAATTGATAATCTATGCTGTTGGCACGAAGGCAAAAAATGGTATTTGTTGAGATAAGAATGCCCAATTCTTAATGAAGCATCTGTATTTTCTTTGGATACAATCGTGCCGAAAAGAGTCTCCCCAAAGCATCCCACACATGTAATATCAGATTAAAATTAGTTGGTTACGGTGTTCTCCCAATTTTTCATTTTCTTCAATCTACTCAACAACGGTCTGGTGGTCTGGCGTTATCGTACAGAATATGAAGTCTGCACCAATAACATCTCGGAACAAACGCATGCATACTTGCTAACAATAGCGATTTCTGATAGAAAGAGCTCCACCGAAAATTTGCTACTTAATCTGCTTGTTCATTGTAACGCTTCCCAAGACGAGCATGTCAGAACCACTTTGACTCTTTCCGTGATGTTGGTGAGATAAAATAATGAGAGTAATCCTACAATAGAGCACTCACTGGGGCTGCCACTTCGGGGCAAATTGAATCCTCAAGTTATTAAAGAGCTCAAGTGACTTTTATTTGCAGTTTAATACATGCTTTGCGATACTTGGTGACAATCTTTACTGTTGGCAATTGCTACTCTATGCTGTTGGCTTAATGGTCTATTATCCTACAACGATTTTGAAAAGAAATGGCTCATGTAATTTTTTTTGGTTATAAATAAATGTAAATTTAATTTTTCTAAATATTCGGCCTTTTGGAAAATTTATTGATTAGTTTTCTTGCGTAATATTTTACTTTCCGTGATGAGGGATTAAAAAATGAAATAATCATTTACATGACTTTTTTTTTTTATAATGTTTTATTATATTTCATAAAAAATGATCATATTAAACATAACGTATTTTGATAATTATTTTAAACTATAATAATATTTTCTGTGTCTATTTATCTTTAATAAGTACATAGTTCAACAAATGGGCAACTTGAAAAGAAGAATGTTTCGGAATAACAATGAAAAACATTCATTAATTTAATGTTTTGATTTTCATAAAAAAGATAAAATTTGATTTTCCATAAATTATAATCAGGAAAATTTTTTTAAAAGAAGAAAAATTTAATTACAAAAAGCAGCAAATAAAATGAAATAGAACATTTTGTTATCAAATTTTAATGATATTTATGTATGATTGAAAGAATCTTATTTTGAAACATTGAATCATCATTTAATCATAACAGACATGTTTACAAAATTGCATTTTGCATTAAATATAATAATGCAAAAATTAAATAAAGAAATTTGACTTTGCAGAATAAAATTAGATTTTTCATAAAATTTAGCAATGAAAATTCATTTTTAAATATGTAATAAATGATTTCATACCATCAGTTGCACAACAGACCCATGGTGGGTCAAGGCCGTTTGCCTGCTGGCAGATATCGAGACTGGAGATGTTTTCTTTTACGGGGTAGGGTTGCCAGCACTACATTCAACAGCTCTATTAGACCGGGACCTACGGTTTAAAGTTGATATTACGAACCATCAGAAACATTCATGCCATTTTCCAGGATTCGAACCTGAAGCCTATGATACCAAAAAGCTCGAGCGCCAGCCAATCGGCCATCAGGCCACCGGGCATAGGCTGAGCAATGGAATATTTAAAGAAAAAGTTTAATAGTTATTGTGGAATATTTTTCATCTGATTTTCTCGTTGACAACGTAATGTCAAGATGAAAATTTAATTGTTATTTTTTTAATTTAAATTAAAAATGATATTTTACCTATACCATTTAAAATATCAATTATTAAAAGTTAAAATTATTTTATTATAATTAAAAACCCTTCTAAAAATATCTTTCTCCCCTTTTACGCCTTTTGTTTGTGCATGTCTTGGCAATTTGCCAATTTTTTGGAACTGCATATGACTATAATTTAAAATCATTTGTTTTAATTATTAACCAATTAATCGAACTTATTTGTAAGGAAAATGGTAACAAACATTGCTGTAATTTTATTCGATTTAATTCATTTTTTGATTTTAAATATAATATTTACGTTTTTAATTTTCAGAAACATCATTCTCATGATTAATTTATAGAATATAGGATTTTTTTTTAAAATTATCTATTTATAAAGAAGGGTTATATTTGATAAAAAATTTGCATAATTTATTGTGTGCCAAACGAGTAAATTTAAAGCTATCCCATCAGGCACTGCGATTAATATTTAATGAGGCCTATTCGCCATTTTTAAATGCATTCATTTCACGGAGAATTCATTCATTAGAATGAATAGAAGAACATTCGAATTTGAATACATTATATAACAAGCATCTGTGACGTATCGGTAATTATTTTGTCTTTAGAGGATGAATTGGAAGAATGGATTTATTTCGACGTTTAAATAGGAGTTTGTGACAAAAGTCTTAGTTGAATTTAATTAAATATCATGGAATAATTTAAATCTAACACGAATCTAATAGGAGCAGGAAACTTTGTGTCGAACATGGAGTTGATTTTTTTTTTTTTTTTACTTTAATGAAGAATAAAAGTATTAATTTTTGAATTTTAATATATAAATTTGGACTGGGGATATATCTATTTGTGATATTAAAAATGCATTTAGTAGATATATGAAACTATATCTGTATTAATCTGCAATTAAATAACGCAATTTAAAATTGTTAATTTTCAATGGAAAAAAAAAGCGTTAAATTTGATATTCTTAGATACAGTTTTGAAAATTTATTTCTTAGTCAAAATGCGAAATTTTCAAAACCAAGTTTTATTTATTATTAAATTTAATAACATGATAGCCAAGTGATATGCCTAGATCTTTCACTCTCAGTGCGCAGGTTTCGGGTTCGAGTCCCAGTGGGACTATGATTGTTTGTAGTGGCTACAAGAAATTAATTTATAATGTAAATAAAATCCTCATTTAAGAAACTATAAAATATTCATTTGTATAGCATTAGAATTGGGATTTATAAATATTTATATCAAATATTATTTTTGTATTTTTCTGGTGGATATAAAGTGGAATTTCTGAAATAAAGGAGCTTGATTCCAATTGATGGGATGGGATGGGATGTCTGAGTGACTAGGCTTCTAGCGCTCCATACCACATTTTTCGGGTTCGAGTCCCGGCTTGTGCAATGCAGCTGGCGGAATCCATTTTAATCAGTAGGTCCCGTCTAATGTGACTACTACTACTACACACACCACACCACTCCACACCACATCACGGTGCCTAGATCTGAGTTGCCCCATTACAATTTGGGCAGCCTGATGGCCAATTAGCTAGCGCTGCACAGACGTTAGGCTTCATGTTTGAATCCTGGCAGCGTCATGGATGTTTGTGAGTTGTTTGAAGATAAGCTGTAGCACCCGGTCTAACTAGCCTTAAATGTGCACAAGTTGACTGACCGTAGAGCGACAAACTAAACCAAACCTTCACAGTTTTGGAATGAAATGGGTGAGAAGAAATCGATTGGGCTCTGTTACGCTCTACAATTATATGCGACCGACTACAGTTTAAAGTGGATTCCGAATCCCTACAAACATCCATGGCGTCGCCGGGACTCGAAACCGAAATCTTTGGTACCGAGAACAGAGAGCTACCCACGCGAGCACCAGAGCGTTGACCTAGGGCCACTACCCCTAAAAAGAAAACGTCTCCATTCAGCCAGTAAGCAGACATCCTTTGCCGTCCATGGGGCTGTCATGGCATTGAAGTATAAAAACATAAGTGATAACAAAAAAAAAAAAATAGACGCGATTAAATTTTTAGTAAAGGTTAAAGCAGCCAGTTGGATAACGTGTCTTGTATCCAAACTGGGAAGGCCCCTGCTTTTATCACCGATAGACATGATAAATCATAAACCGGAAAATTTCTCTTGTTTAACTTTAAGAATTAATGGGGCCTGAATGGCCGAGTGACTAATGCTCTGGCGCTCGGTACCACAGGTTTCGGGTTCGAGTACCAGTGGTGCCATGGTTGTTTGTAGTGGTTCGAATCCATTTTAAACCGTAGGTTCCGGTCTATTATGATCGTATAGCGTTGCGGGGGCATTGTTACTCCGCGTCCGTGGCTTATCTTTCAAGTTACACGCGCCCCCTCTGGGTAATGCAATGTGAGTAACGTCTGTGCAGCGCTTGCCTTAAGGCATCAAGACCAAGCTGTCTAAGTGTTTGCCAGCTGCATTAAGAAAAAAAAACTTAAGAAGTAATGAAGAGAATATGTCAACTTCTTTATGGTGTTCGTTCTAAATTAAGTTGGAAATATATGGTTGCAATGCAATACTTATTCTTTAATGCTTACTGGGTCACGCTGAATGTACTGTATAACTGTCATATGAGTGATAAAGGACATGAAATCAATATACATAAGTAAAAACAGTTTTTTTTTAAAGTAAAAGTTTAAATAATTTGAAATTCTATTTAGAAACCAAAAGCATATTTAGCATTGTATGTTTTGTTTGGTTTGATTTGTTGCTCTACGGTTATTTTGTGCTCATTTTAGGCTAATTAGACCTGCCTGCAGTTTAACGGGGATTCGAACCACTAACAAACATACATGCCTCTGTCAGGATTTGTACCTGAAGCCTGTGGTACCAAAGGGCTCTGAATTATATGTGAGATATGATTATTCACTTTTTAGAATTTAATGTATGCATTAGCTTCATGCAGCTGATGTACAATTATATATGCATAGCTACATACGGGACCTGATGGCTGTGTGATTAGTTCTGCGGCGCTCAGTGTCATAGAATTCGGGTTTAAGTCTCGACAATGCCATGGATGTTTGTAGTGGTTCGAATCCATTTATTATTTTTATCGTAGGTCCCTGTCTAATATGACTGTTGAGTGTTGGGCATAGGGCTGACAACCTTATCTGGTAAAAAAGAAAAACATCTCTCTTCTTTCAACAGGCAGACGGCCTTTTTCCATCATGGGGGCTGTTGCGCCAATGATGATAGCGTCACACATAAAACTGCATATGGCTATTCATACACACATACACAATTCTATATCAGCTATGAGTACTGTTAACATGAATTTGTATAAAAAGTTCCAGTATAAATTTTATACAATGAGGTTTTATAAAAATCTTCTGATACAAATGCTAATATTTTTCTCAAACAATAGTTTTTAAAGATAAACATTATAATTTTTTAAAAAAATACTTTACTATTAATGTTGCTTTTAAAAATCATTCCCCAACTTTTAAGAGAAGATTTCCACTGCAAAACATAAAATATAGGAATTATTTATTGAAAAGAAATGTATTGTTTGTCAAAGGAAATTTTTCTTACAAATTATACATCTAAGAAGTTTTCTCTACGTTAATCTTTCAAGAGAATAGTTAAGATTATAAAAATCTGAAAAAAACAGAGGGTTTTTTTTTTAAAAATTTTTGTTGCATTGCTTCAAAGATATTTTTTGTAAAAGAATTCCTCTATTTATTTATTTATTAAAACTTTATAAATGTTTTCTTTTTAATATTTAAAATGAAACAGAAAAGTAGAAGTGCAAATATATAAATAAATATGGGATTTGTCAAAAGACTTTTTTCATAAAACAAATGTGAAAGTCATAGAGCAAAGTTTTTGGTGGAAGTTTTTATTTTATCCTTTATAAGTATCTACCATTTTTTCTAGTATTAAATTTACTTTTGCTTCAGATTTGAAATAGCTTTGCATTGAATATGTTGTTGTTCTAATGCAGCTGGCAATACTATATATAGTTTATTTTTATGTCATAAGGAAGGGCTGCACCACTGTTACTCATTTAGCAAAATCCCAGAATAAGGATTTTTAATAAATATTTTCGCCAAAGTGCGCCAAGTAAAGGGTTGTAATTGTAGGTGAAGTGAATAGCAAACAGTACAAGAAAGACGAGTTACCCTATTTGGCAACTTATCGCCCAGTTAGCGCCACAAAATTATTGACAAATCCCAATAGCCCCTATTTTGCGATTTAGCTTAGTATTGAATTTAGTTGGCCTGTATTTATTTTTTTAAATTTCATAAATTTATAAATTTTTCATAAATTTATTAAAATTTCCTAATTTCTTTTTTCTGAAATTTTGAAATAAAATAGAAAAGAATAATAATAAATGTATACATATATATATGTATGTATAAATATGTGATTTGTAAGAAGTGTTTCTTCATAACTACAAATGTACAAGCCATAAAGCAAAGCTTTTGGGGTGGTTTTATTTTATCCTGTATAATTACCTATAGTTTTTCACGTATTAAGAAATTAAGGATGTACTTTTGGATTTCAAATATCTTCGTGTTGAATATAATAATAATTAATAATAATACTTCCAAATAATAAATAAAGTATTTAATCTTCCGGACAAAATAAATCTTAATCTTAAATCTTTCTTTCGAATCAAATAAATCCTTCGAACCAATAAATAATAATAATCCTTTGAACAACAATAAATATTTTCTTTTTCATTTTTCGAAAATAACAGACAAGAATAATAGGCAGAAGACGAAATTTTGTAGAAAATATTAGAAGAATTTTAATATTTTCTCGTCTTGACGTAATACATTTAGTATTGGGCGAAATCATAGAATGGGGGCCGTTCTCTAGACACTCGGCCATTCAGGCGCAATTCTAAAACATAATTATTAAAATCTCAATAGACAATTTTTTAAAATTCAAGGAATGTTGTTTTTCCAAAACAAAAATATATGCTGTTTATCTGAAAAAATATATTCGTTACTCTTTCCTAATGAACTAGAAGACGCCTTACTAAACTTGGAATAATCCCAAGCGGATTAAATTTGTATTCTTTTCAAAATTTCTCGACAAATTATAATTCCAAAAATTACAAAAAAAAGCAAACTCAGCTTTAGGATGTGGTGTGGTGCAGTAGTAGTGTTTACGGTATTTGGCAATTTATCGCCCAGCTGGCGGGATAAAAATCGCCAAAGTATTGAATTTATTCTTTTATTTCAAATTGTCAAATACAGTTGAAGAAATTTACATCAAATTATAAAATAGATAAAAATCGATTTTGAATTTTAGAATGTAGACAAATGTTTGCTCTCTATGATTTCTTGTCTAACCTATTAAAAATTTGGTTTTAAAAAAGATATCAATATAATAAAAAAACAAAATTGCTTTTAAAAATTCAGAATTCGATATAATATATTCACATATTAATATGATATTTTTACACATACATCAAAACCATCCATAGCCATCAATCCTATAACACAATTATTAAAATCTCCACAGACATACTTTTAAAATTCAGGAAATATTATTTTCATAAAACAAAAATATTTGTTGTTTATCTGATAAAATATCTTCGTTTCTCAGTCCATACTAAACTTGCAATATTCCCAAGTGGATTAAATTTATATTCTTTCCAAAAATGTCTCGCCAGACCATAATTCTAATTTATAAACAAACATAGAGTGATGCCATTTCACAACAACAAAACTCAAAATCGTCTGAAGTTATTTCGAAAACGAATGAATCCATCTTCTCAAATATAACATTTAAATGGAAGCTCATTTATTTCGAATTAAACCGGCGGTTTCGACGAGGTAGAGTTCATTTGTGCGACAGATTATTAATAATAAATGCCAAGGAATACTCGTGTGATTAAAACGAGCACATTTGGTGGATAAATCATCTTTTCCGGGAAGACACGATGGATATTCTTAAACTTTAAATGATGGCGATGCTTAAAATCGGAAAGATCTATAAGTGGGTTTGAAAATTTCCCTTCTCTGTTGAGAAAATTCAGAGCCACCTTGGTTGGAAGTATTAATTTCCCTTGAGGGTGAAAGCTAAGTTTTATCATAAATAATCATCTCTTTCGCATTCATGCAAAAAAGAAAACGTAATAATAATTGTTTTATAACGTATGCAGTCTGTTTATTTCAAGAAAAACAATTAAATTTCAAAATAATCAAATTGCAACAATTGATTTTACAATAAATTTTTTATAGTAGAAAATTAATTGTTTTTATCTTTAATAATTAAGAAAGTAGTATGAATTTTTATTACGGTAAATGTATTTATGTATTTAAGAAAAATAAGGCATCCTTTAGTGGTGTGGGTAAAGTCAACCCGTTTGCAATTGGGTGTTATTGGGTTGAGATAATTGATACGTAGGTTTGAAAACTCATAGTTTTATTTTACACGTACAGACTCCGCACACATACAATAAGAGACATACAATATTTAACACAATTAAAGACTGATAATTATTGATTCGTGGAAGTACTTCACTTCTAAGCCGAAAACCCGAAACTCGACTACGCACAGGGAGGATTGAAATATACTTTCTCTCAGGAGTCCAACTTATCGACCAGTTGCCTCCACAAATGATTGGTTGGCTCCGATTTGGCTTAATATGGAGTTTATATTTCCAATTGATAAATACAGTTAAAGAAATTTACATCAAATTATAAAATAGATGAAATTCGACTTCTTGCAGTTTAGAATTCAGAAATTTTTTTTTTTTCCCTCTAAGATTTCTAGGACCAATCCTATTAAATATTTGGTTTAAAAAACTACATACTTTTAAAAAAGTTATTTTAAAATGCTGTAAAAAAGAACCACTTGTCACAATGAAATTTGAACTTAAGATGAAGAAGGAGGATGAAACGGTATGGCATCAAAAAGGAGTTCCACTGAGTTTTCCCATTCAATTTGGTATGACCTTGCCGTGGTGGGTGGGCTTTTCCACTGACAGTGTCACAACTGTTAAATGACTTGGAATCATTTTTCCATCAAAAACCAAAAACAATGAGAACACATTGAACACTACAGTTGGCTTAATGTACAATTCATGCCAAATATGTTTGCGACTTCGATTCAAAATATCTGTGGCAGCCGAACCGCTTTACAGCACTTTACGAACTTTTTTTGATGCCGTACCATTTCCCTTCTTATGTTTAGTTCATATTTGAACTCTATTAAGTCGTCCTTTTATTAAATAGAGCCCTGTAATAAAATTGTTAATAAAAATTCAGAATACGATGTGATATATTCATATATTGATGATATTTCATACATACGTCAAAACTATCCATAACCATCAATTCTATAACACAGTTATTAAAATATCAGTAGACATACTTTTTTAAAATTCAGGAAATGTTTTGATATATATGTTGTTTATCT